>CM039679.1:282908390-283017151 GCA_022537955.1 Schmidtea mediterranea
GTGAAAACACATCAGTATTTATACCTATAATTTGGCCTTAACCTTGCGTGTTAGTTTTATTGCGATTAAACAAAATTCGACTTAGAAATTACTTGTGTTATCTAAATTAAATTTTTATTTATTTCTTAATTTAAATTGGTAATTTATTTTTAACATTTTTAAATAAATTTATTCAGCTAAAAATATTTTATTTTTATTCATTTAATTCATTAATTTTTACTTTTATATAAATGGTCATTTTACGGTCAAATTTTCTTGTTATTATGTTATTTTTTATGTAAATTTCGTGTGGTTCTTGATGCATTTTGTATTTATATTATTTTACTTTTATGTTTTTGATTTTATATTTATTTATATTCTCTCAGATTTTAAAATGTTTAATTGGTGTTGTATATTATATTTTAAGTTATCTTGGTGCTAGGTTTTCTTGTTGTATTACTGATACATTTAAACAATTTTCAAGGCTATTTGTGTCCTGGCCCAACAATACGAATATATTTTTATAACAGTATCATATATCTTAATAATCAATGTTCCAAATCGATTCTCAATTTAATTTAAATATACATATAAAATTTCAGTGGACAAAAATCAAGCTAAGATACTAGACATCGAGAAATTCCGACGAGACGTGGCCAATTATCACGATAAGGCTCTGGAACAAAGTCAACGAGCCGAGGCAATGATCCGTCTATGCCGCAGGATGGAAGAAACTTGGACGCGACAGGAACAAGTGAAGAAATTAACCCAACATAATGACCTGCTGAAATTGCAATATTCCGAAATGGCCATGGAATTAGAAAAAAACAAAGGAGAACCAACAACTAAAATTGAAAGAGACCATTCAAAACGAGATTGTCCACCACCCGTCCACCGCTACTACCACTTGCATCGATCGAATATTTATTCCTTCATTGTCAAACCAATCCATCAACGTAGACCGCAATATCGGCAAAACCAAATCTAACATAAATCGTCCAAGAAAAGACGAGAAAGACGCCGAAGATTAAAGAGAGCCAGGCTAATGGGAAAAATAAAGAAATCCACGTCACACAATCCAGATCAAGATTGATCCGTTAACTCATTTTTGTCTATTTAATAAATGATTTGTATCGTTATTTTGGAAATCGTTTTGGAATTAATTCAAATAATAATTTAATAAGCAATACTCGTGAAATAAGATAAATTCATTAAATAATCGATATTATTTCAATTAATTGATAATAATAAAGGGACTCGAAATTAGGTGAGCATGAATACCTTCTATGATAGCTCGTGAACTCAAAGGTTTTCTAGGGTTTTCTAGCAGTCATGGTAGTATGGCTCATCTTTTACTAGAAACCGCCCATCGGAATACATTTAAAACGTCATTTTTGACGGGTATTCAATGGTTATATTTCTTGTGCGCGCATCTGTTGGGAATCCCTTGGAAGTGGATGCGAAAATCATCTATCTTTTATTCATCAGGTGCCCAGCAAAATGTTAAATTGATTTGTGTGATAATAAATGTTATGTTGGGCCAGAACACAAACGGCCTTGTAAATGTTTAAATGAATCGGTAACACACATGCAAATATAACATGCAGATTTAAATTCAAACCTATTAAAACACTCATTAACCCTATCAAAATATGAGAGAAAAAACAATAAAATATAAAATCATAAACACAAAAATAAATTAAAATAATAACAAAATGCAACAAGATCCGCACGAAATAAATATAAACATAACTCGAAAACCCAACGATTTTGACCGAAATTTGACAATTTATAAAAAATGCGAGATTTCATGAAAATGAAATAAAAATCAAATAATTTGAATTAGAAATAATTCAATTAAAAATCTAAAGAAAAAATTGTCAAATAAAATCTCAAAATTAAAAAATTAAAGATTAGAATATACCAGAAAATTCCAAGGTCAAAATTTGTTTTACTAAATCAAAAAGAACACGCAAGGTTAGGGTCGTACAATAGGTATATACCGATTCATTTTTACACAATTTTAATCAGTTTTTGAAACTTAAAAATCGTTTTTACTCTTTAAAAATCTATGTAAGTGAGAGTTTTATTTGGAAGCTCTCTCCACGTCGCATCCTTGCAACCTCGATAGAGCTCCACTTGGGTGTCGGCGTGGGGGGAGGGATGTTTTTATGATATTTTATGTATGCTTGGATCGGTAAATTTTTTATTATTTTAATAAATTATTCATAATGCATAAATTGTTTTTATTATTGTCGAAATTTTTCCGGCCCACTGCCAAAGACACATCACAAGTTATTAAAATCAAACATATTATTCGAATTCATGTAAGTGCGTGGAATATCGCCAATGATTCGTGTCCGTGAAGGTCCGGCGTGCGGAACGCAGGAGCTGGAACGTCAATATTATCCCGTATAGAAGAAAGGAGAGATAAGGAAGGGGTCTTTTGGCTACTTCCTCGTCTCTCGATTTCTTTAAACTCGACCTAAACTATCTTACACACGGCTCAAAATGATCACACGAGTAGTCCAGTGAGCACTCATTAATTATAGTGTAAACACAATGCACCTAATGTCAAACAGGGGAAAGGTGACGGGAATATAAAATGAAATAGTTGTTATAAATTTAAAATCAAATATAGATTCAAACTATTACTATGAATTTATAACCGTAAATTTCAAGCTATTGAGATGAACTTAAAATAATCATAAATATTAAGCGGTTACCATGAACGTACAGTAATTAATAAGCTTAAGTTAGGGTTATGAATCTAAATAAATTATAGATGCAAGTAGCTATTAGGAACTTAATTTAATCACGAATGTCTAATTGTTGTTTTGTAACCAAACCCAATAGGGAAATATATTAAATACTATTAAGAGCTTTATGCCGATAAGATTAAATTTACTAAACCTATGAAATTAGTGAATTATCTAGTACTTGTAATGCGAAAAATCAAGATATAAAATGACTAATCGTAGAGTTCTGAAAATAATAATTAAGTAAAAATTAAAGATACCCCGATAAATTAGGACTGAAATTATTATAATTAATAGATCAGTTGACTAACCAAATCGGAGAATTGCAGGTAGCCAAGATCCAAAATGTAATACGAATGATGAATTAGCACCGACAACCCATGTAAGAACGCTAACCGAGTCCATTTGGTTAACGAAATAATTTCCCACACCAGATAATAACTCTCAAACAGTTGTCATTAGCCCAAAGCCAAGCCTATGTAATACGAGACTACCGAGCTAAAATTCGAGCTCAGGTAGATCGATTAAAAATACGAATTAATAAATAAATAGCTGAGGGAAGTCCACAATAATGCAAATTAATTTATTTTCCTTTCCATAATAATACAATTTAAGTTATTTTCACTTCCTCCATTGGCATTACAAGGAAATATAAAATCAGACAAGATTTCTTCCTATAACATTGGATAGTAGCCAAAGTTCCCGACTACAAAATTAATATAACGATAATTGAAAGAATAGAATTCAAACCTGACGAAAATTGTTCCAAATAAAATTCAGCAAATAAATAGTAAAAATCCGTCTAAAATTAATTTAATGATAGCGAAAGAATAGAATTCAAACCTAACGAAATTTGTTTCCAATAAAATTAGTAGATAGATTATCAAAAAATTCCTTAAAAATTGGAACGATATTAATTAACTAAACTTATGACATAACTTACCAGGTAGTTGAAGCGATTTAGATTCCATAAAATTTCCAATCGATCGACCAGCTGATTAGAAAAGAAAAAAAAATTATAAACAAATCAAAAACCCAAACGTTATAGATACTTCCACAGACATCCCGAAAGTATAACATTCCCGAAAAATGTCAGAACAAACCGGTTTGCCAAATCGATATCTGATGGGTTAAAAATTCTGAAATGTCATGGCAAGGGGCGAATTGAACACTTACCCAGAGTGTGTGCAATTATGAAGTCATATCTTCACATACACACGCTTCAATAATAAATACGCCGGCAAGAATATTAACTACACACCCAATCTACACGATACCAACGCTTCAGCGGGCGTTAATAATAAATGTGACCCCGCACACCCACGCACACGATATTATACCAGGTGAGAGCAACTAGTGTGACCAAAACACCACATACCCATACAGGACATACCCGCCCATAGCTGATTTAATAAAACCACGCCAGCGATCCCGATCAATTAGAATTTTTCAGATAATATTAGAAGCATTATTCCACAACAAGTTTCGAGTGATGAAAATGCCCCGATGAGAACATCTGGCGGAGGAATGAGGTTGGGTCCCGATTCACGGATTGAGGGTAAGGATTTCATATGATTTTTTTGTGTTAGATTCTAAATAATAATGTTACAATAATTAGGTGAATAATTAGAAATTTTTTAATAAATAAAATTGAGTTTTTGTCTTTAGAAATCTAAATCTAACCAACATGGTGTGTGATACCAATTTGTATTTTCTATTAACTGCCCATGCGACCCTCAACTATTTCTATGAAATTTTGACTCTCAACGGTTCTCAAATGGTGCAGATCCTGGAATGAGATAATTCATACGATAGATATTTCACTTAAATCAATAGAAACTAATATTCAAAGGATTGGGATGATATGAAAATGAAAATTTCCGCGAATTTATTTTTATGCTCAAAAGAAGAATGGAAATCCCATTGTATGATGCGAATTACAGTCAATTTCCGAATTTAACTTCGCCAATATTGAATTTTTTTAGAATATATACATATATATAAATCATTTACAAATAACAATAATAATATTATTTCATTTAAATTTACAATTTCGGTTTCAATACTAATAAAATAAATTGCATTATTTCAATTAAACAAACAATAAATTAAATTTATTTACTAAAATAAATATATTTCTTTATGATACATGTACATTATTCAAAATATTTACAGACTTAAGTGCGGATCGGAAGATATGTATATTAGTTGCGAACCGTAGGGATGTTTATTTAGGGTCAAAGAGCATGGGGAACTTTTAGAGATCGAAAGCCGTTGCTCAAATCATATAAGGATATTCATATTCGATTTCTGTAAAACATATCTTGTGTCAACCATTTAAAATCTAAGATAATAATATACCCATTTTTCTCCTAGTTAATTCCCTTCTCATTTAATCCCATGGTTCTAGAATGTTATTTTGAAATTTCAACTTTCGCTAGTCAAACAACCAAATATGTAAAATTTTAACATAGTACAACAAAGAGATATTTCATTGTAGTAGAAATAAATATGTAATAAAAATGAAGCGAAAGGAGTCATCACAAATAAGTTTATCCATTCTAAGTTATTGATATCGCGTGGGAAATTTGTAACTTAGGGGGCACGCGTAGGTAATCGGCATGATAACATTAGCACGTTCTAATTGTGTTTCCAGGATGTTTTTAAATGAAAAGATAGGCCTACGCTAAGATTCAGAATGTAAAGTTTTACAAGGGTTGCAATAGCATTTTTGGGACTATAATAAGAATATTTTTGTTTTCTTCAAGATTACTTTCTCCAGGGGAGATGACAAGCCTATTGATTTCGTTTTATTCAGAAAAATCGGGAGCTATCATTCGGGTTTCCCCGCACGTTGCCGACCAGTGGAGGCAAGCATGGCAACAACTCGGGAGAGTGAAGTACGAAGACGTGCCACCATCGGAGTCCTGACGGACCAGCTGGTCATCTGGTCAAAGTCCGGCCCAAGAAATTCGGGATCACGCCCGCTACCTACTCACACGCCTCAAGGACCACAAGCGGCAGGTCGATTTACACGTGGTCAGGGCTAGACAATACCTGGCCAATGTAGAAGACGACATCGCGGCCGGAAGGATCGCGAATTCTTATAATTGCATGCCGCCGCCCAGCTCCAGACCGGTCAGAAACACGAAGCGGCCTGTCTTCGTGTACCCAGGCTACTCAGTTGCCGAAGGGATGAGGAAATTTCTCGAAGATCCCTGACCCCGCTGTCCAGTGGGTTATGGAACCCTTCATGTGGCTTGAGTTTTGTTATAATAAATAATTTGTTATTTAGGATTTCATTTTTTTAGTCTCTCCTTATTGTAACTTTTACAAACTTATGTTTAAATCAAATTTATGTTTAGAAATTCCGAATTTAGTAATAAAAAAATTTTAATTTTCATTATTACAGAAATGGAACCCCTACAAATATTACAAACGGAATTAGCGCACGCACGGGAAACCAATAAAAACCTGTACGGCCAGATTGTCCAACTGTCTCGCGAAATTCAGCAGACAAAAGCCACATGGGTGGACCCAAAGAAGGCCAAATCAATGTATCAAAGGCTTACAGCAGCCCAAAAGGGATGGGCAGAAGAAAAACAACTGTCCCAAAGCTTAAGGACACAAATAAGGGGGCTGGAGGTTGCACTGTCCACCTGTCAAGAAGGGGCAGCTGTAACTTATCCCCTCGTCTTTGCTCCTGCCCAACTAGCCTACCAAGAGGCGATAGCAACTCCCACAACAACACCAACAACGAAAAGCTATCGGCCTGGACGAAAGGAGCGGGCTAAACGTCGAGCCGCTCGATTATTAAATAAGGCCTAATTAACTTATAGAATGTGTTTATTTTGTAAATTATATATTTCTTGTTATTTAAAACGATATCTTCAAAGGTTTGATAAGTGTCTAAAACCCCGCAACCAACACACTAAAATGCACCATTGCGATATGCAGCCGCTCGTTTTGTTTCTAAAATATCATTATCGAATTCCTTTTTGTTTATGATGAACTCAAACGATAAAATCTACGACACAAAAGGGACCTAATAATCTAAAGCGAGCGCAAGTCTTCTAACGACAGCTCGTTGAACCCATGGATCGTCCGAGCAATTACAGCATTAGTAATAACGCTCACTTTTTGCGGACGATCTACCCACTCGAACACAGTTCCAACGTTGCCCAGCAACGGGTGCCGAGTGGTAACAGAGAAATATTTATATGGCGTTGCCTGGGTAACCACAGTAAGATTAAAACAAATATTGGACGTATAGGAGAGCTCCTTTTCTCGGCGACGTCGATCCCGGTGCCGCCCATTCAGATTTGGTTGGTGGCGAGCTGTAGTGGCGACAGAGTTCGCTGTGATTTCTATTGGTGAGGATTTAGAGTGGATGGAGGGATGAGAACTGATGGAGGGATGTGAAGGGATGAAGTTGGGGGATCTTCGGTGTTGGGGAGATGATGGGCCGGAATGATGTTTAGTTGGCTGGCCCGGACACTCCCTGGAACGTGAGTCCGAAGCTCTACGTCCGTGAATGCTTGACGGAGTGCCGTTGATTGCTCATGTATCAGCAGTCGTTGGCTGCGTGACTCGGCGATTAATTCGTCACGCGCCTGGGTGAGCCGGGAAATCTTCTTCCTCAGCTCCCTTACGGCTTCTGGTGGAGCCCAGGTGCCTTTCATTCTCTCATATTTAACCCGGAGCTCATTGTGCTGCTGTTTCAGGTCTTCATATTGGTGCCTAACGGCCAATATGGATGGGGGAAGTCGGGGAATCCTTGGCAGATTGTTCAACTCGGAATTGTTATTGCTGTTCATACTATAAGAGAGAAAGAAAAGGAAATTAAAAATTGGAGGTTATCGAGAGGTGGGGTGTGTAGACAGGGAGGTTCGGGGAGGGATTTTTAACATTTATTGAGCGAGTTGACTTCTACTTTTATTATCTTCTCGCCCCGGTAACCATATTCGACGCAGGTTCACCTCAATATTACTACTTTATTATTCCTTAATTGGGTTTATGAGATTTATTAGGAACTATCTCGACCGATTGTGATTCATATCTATACGATTTAATTTGCAGTTTACATTGGCGTAATGGACCCTAATGATCCTAAAAATTGTAATAACCCGATCGAACCCTAGTCTCCATCATCTAATGAAAAAGAAATCCGATATTCAAAACATTATATAGTACATAATTTTGGTTAATGATGTCATAATATCAAAGGTACTTGGAATTTACCAAAATGTCGTATATATTTTAATTAAAAGTTTTACAATAAGCTAATCGAAGTTTTATATAGTAAATATTGGGGTTACTAATTTATAATGCTAAAATTATTTAAAAGTAACTGAAGCTCCGTGTAACAGGAGTTTGAGTTTATAATAAACCAATCGAATTATTGTGTTTCTAGTATTTGGAATTATGAATTGATAAGGCTAAAGGTATTTAAGAATAAATACAACGTCAGGTAATCCATATTTTAATTAATAAATTTTTAGCAACTAAATCGATTTATTGCATACTAACTAATTAAATTAATAGTTTTATAAAGCTAAATTTATTTAAAAGGTAAATTTATAGTAAGTAAATTGAATCAATTTATATTAATTATTTGAAATTAACCATTTTATAATACTAAGAATATTTAGAAGCAAAATAAAACGTTATTTAGTAAGTATTTTAATTGAAAAATTTTTGGTAAACCCAGCGTATTTAGGAGTGAAGGTAACAGCAAACCATTAAAGATATCGATCGGACTTGTAGGTAAGTGTAAACATGATATCAATTGATAGTTTAAACTACAGGTATTTTAGGGGTAATTAACTAGCAATAAATAGAGAAGTTTTTACTTCAAATAATGCTAAGGATACTTACAGTGGTTTTCGATGAATGGCAGACTCGAGAAAATTCCAATGAATGCAAAGTGCAGATTCTAGTGACACTAAAAAAAAATTATCGATCTGCGTATCGTGTTGGCGTATTAGAATTTGATTATTTAAGACTTCATGTATGAGTAGGTACAATTCTATTGGTTGATATTTAAGTCTTATATTATATGATTTAGTCAACCGTGATGCATATGGAATTCTTAGTTATCAAATCTATCGGATTTTTCTTTATGGATGAATTGCTAGAAGATCATCGTCCTCCTCTCCTAATTACTCGGATCTACGCGTAATTCTTGGTCCAGATATCAGGCAACCCTTATGAACGATCTCCGACCCATGTTTTTACTCAATCTTGATCAATTGTTTAAAATATGTTTTATTGTGGAATTTTTTCTCTCTTGAGTCACATCAGACCAACATGGGGCGTTGTTGCTGCACTCCCATACTGCGGAATATCTTTCTAATGTTGAGGAAAGTTTGCATTTATTCCTTTTTATTTTGTTACTAAATAAATTATGATATTATCGTCTCCTTTTCTACGTTATTTTAATTTTTATGTAAATTTTTGCTATCGTTGTCCAAAACCTATCCCTGCTACCCGCTTTCCATTCGTTAATTTGTCCGAAATATAAAAATTTCCTTTGATCAATCTGTTGGGCCAGTACAAGCTTTTTGTTTAAATGGATTGGAAACAGCACGCAAACATAACACGCACATTTCAAAATCGGACCCTTAAACATTTAATAAACACCTAAAATGCGAGAAAAACACATAATTTAACAGATAAAATAGAAAACAAAAAATTAAATTAAAATATTAACAAACGCACCAAGATACGCACGAATTGACACAGAAATAACACAATAACAAAAGATTTGACCGAAAAAGTGACAATTTACGAAAAATTAAAAGAGTTCATGAATAAATCGAACAAAAATAAAATAATTTTAATCAGAAATGATTGAAATTAAAAATCAATGAGTAAATTGTAAAAGAAATCGAAAAATAATAAAAAATTGAAATAAATTAGACACATAATTGCAAGGTCAAATTTTATTTTAACGCATAAAAAATAACACGCAAGGTTAGGGTCACAGAACAGGTATAAATACCAATCCATTTTCACAAAGTTTTAATCACTTTTTCACTCAGTGAATAAATTACTTTTTGTCAGAGCAATTTTATTCAAAGGAGCAACTCTCGATAACTGTTTTCATACTGCGAAATCAAGTAACTTAATGTAAGCTCTACTTGATCGTATGTATGGGAACCTCTTGTCGTATGTTGATATGTATGAACCGACTATGAATGAACTATGATGCAATTGTTTCAACAAATATATGTATTATGAAAAACGAATCTTCAGTTTTATGTCGAAATTTTTCTGGCCCACAGCCACACATCACACAAGAAAGTAAAATCATAACATAACTAGTCACACTGTGTAAGTGCGGTTTCTCCGCCTACAGTGTGTGCCCGTGAGAGCTCTGTCGTGCGTAATGACGGATCTCGAACGTAAATATTCTATCCATTATAGGGGCGGTGGGAAGATTGAGAACTAGTCTTTTGGCTGGCTCTCTTTCACCCATCTCCCGCAAAAAACACCGAGTAGTCCAGTGGGCACTCGTTAAATCTAATATGAACACAAAAACCTTAGGACTAAAATTAAGGCTCGGGTAGTGGGGACTTGAAACCGATGCGATGCAGATAAATTTAATAACTAAATGGTAATTAATTTGATTTAGAGTAATTGAATCCATAACTTAAACTCGACGCGACGTAAATAAATTAATAAAATGATGGAATTATAACTAAATTTGTGACCAGAACATACTATAACGAGAATACTTTTGTAACGTAATCGGAGGGTAGTAATTAATTAAATAAAATGATCCATAATTAAAATATTCATGTAATGAAAATCAAGTAAAATTTCACAAGTGTTAATGATTTGAATTATCCTCGAATTTAATCTAAATTAACAAAAAAAAATTATGAGTAAGAAGCCAGAAAAAATGGAGTAAAGGAACGAAACTGCAAACGATAGAATAGAATTGACTGATTCGGAGAAAAATTACGACAGGATATAGATCCGCTAACATTTCATAAAAGTAATAGTAATTAAGGCCTTAGGCATAGATGAATCGTAAACCAAATTAATGATTAGATTTAAATCCCTCTAACCAATTGAAAGGTAAATATGTAATTAATGGATCCAAGGATAATTCAATGAGTTAAATAATAAAATGATACAATCAATAACAGATAAAAAGTGACCAAAATAATCATATTATACGCACCTGACATGAATAAATAAATTAATAGGAATGATCCCCACAAGGATAGTAGATAAATAACAATGAAATATCACAATATAGTTCATAGATGAAAACAAAACAGCTCAGCTTTCATGAGAGAATCCGTGATAATTCGAATGCGATAAATTTCCCACGAATAGTATTGAACCTTTAAACCCGAATAAAACTTGAGACACCCTGAAATTGATGGAAGTAATAAAATCAGAAGTTCCGACCAAATTAGCAAACCATATAGTTCAATATCACAACCCAACGAAACATCAGAGTAGAGATTTAGACCCTTCCCCAACTTCGGTATTATCTTCATCGAATAGCTGTCGTCGAATATTCCACCCAGCAGTTTTCTCCAGGACAAGCACGTACCGTTGAACATTTTTTTCGGAAATAGCAGTATTCCGAAGTAACTTGCAATAAAGTGCTTTCTTTAATTCACCGACGTCGAATAGGAGCAACAATCCAGATGGAAAACGTCCCAAAAGTCCATTCATCGATTTAACAACGAGATTAGCCACGTACTAATCCATAGAAAGAATAACCCGATCGTAATTTATACTAAATAAACTACAGACAGGTCATAGTCTGAGTTTACAGCAGAATAAGTCAACTACAATCCGACGCGAATGACAGGTCAATGACGTTAATCACACAAGATCGTAACAACAAAGGCGATAAGGTGATCAATAACACTGGACTTTCACCGCCAACCTGAACGAACAATAAATAATAGTCGACATAAAATAATAAATTGCAAATAACTTATAAAAATTATAGTAACATTCAACCGCGAGAAAGAATAAATTAAATGTCCATTCACGCACTCCACCACGCCCTCGCAAATAAACTTATGAATATAAAAGAAAATAGTAGAAACTCACATCTCATGCCGCATAAACTTCGATGAATCACCAATCAACTAACACCGATCGTGGACGCGTTCGAAACCGAGACCCTTTACAAGATCGGATCTCGAGGAACGATGCCCGAATGCCTAATGGAGAGAGACAATCAGGTAATTTCGCACGCTACATTTCACATTTCATTTTTAACTAAAACTCACCCATACCGATACTCCATTGAAGTAAAATAAATCACTAACATCCATAATTTGCATGCACAGGCACGTCGAAAAAAGGATTTGTAATTAAATCTTTTATACGTTTAGATCGCAGAGACCCATATGACAGTTGGCACGACAATTTCCGAGTGACTCTCCAGATTCCGAGCGCTTCCGCCGCTCGATACCGCCAAGTGCTGTGGGATAACGGATATCTGTTATCCACCTATGGAGACTCTAGTTGGCCAAGAAGATCAGAATACCAAGCCGAGGAGATCGAATTACCGAGTATCGCGATTAAGCGCGATTAAGCGCGAGCCGGGCAAAAATCCAGCACGAGAAGCCGCCAGCGAGCCGAATTCACGACCATGAAGATGGAGGAGCTAGAAAGAAAATACCACCGGAAAGCGATGTTAGCCAGACAACGGCTAGCTCAAGTGAATAGGGACATAGCAAGTGGAGCTATCCCGAGCACCGATGGATTCCCGCCAGAATATGGAGTGTCCTTCGAGTTAGACGACCTGAAGCTGATGCAGATGACAGCACCGACTAAATTGGTGTTACCGGAAAAACTCATTTAGTCAACACTTCGAAATCGACTCGGATCCCGTCAAACAGGCGATCATACGTATGCGAGCAGGCATCCCCAGTGGAACTCCAATAACAACAATCGAAGAAACGAACGTTACAACGACCATAAATGAATTGACCTGATATGTGGATTAGTTTTTGATAACAATAAATTTTTATGTTTCACGGGTTGTTCAATTTTTAGTTTCATAAATTAACTACTTTGATACTAGTATAACTAAAGGATATAAATTTTCTGCCTTTTGCAATAAATTTCTAAATATTTTATAGACAATAAATGATATAAAAAGGTAGAACGTTTTGTTATTAAACTTTGACCAACCAGAGAGTTAATATAAACCAACTGAGACGCACTAGACGCAGTTGTTAATACATCGTAAAAACAATTAAGAGAGAGGATCGATAGAATTGAATCAACATTTTAAGCGACTAATCATTTAAATATTATAATTTTAGAAATGAAAGCCACGAAAATATTACATCAAGAGTTGAAAGAACTTAGACGAGAAAATCAGCAGCTACACCGACAACTCCTACAACAGAGTCGAGAGATGCAACAGCTGAAAGCCACTTGGGCCGAACCCGAAAAAATGAAAGCGTTGTACCAGCGCCTCACTGCCGCACAACAGGGCTAGGAAGAGGAAAGAGTGTTGAACCAGGCGCAGCGAACACAAATCAAAGGACTGGAGGTCGCCCTGTCGGCATGCCAGGAGGGAAGTGCAGTGACTTACCCTCTGGTATTCGCTCCGGCACAATTAGCCTATCGCGACCAAGAAAAAGCCCAATCAACTAACAAGAAACCCCGATCACACGCTCGACCAGATCGAACCGAGCGGTTGCGAAGACGCGCCCAAGGAGTGGCCAAATGAAACAATAAACCCATGTCTGATGATAATTTGATTTGTTTGATATTAAATAAAAATTGTTTAGTTTAGTATGTCACTATTTGTAAGTAAATATAGAAAAGAAAAGTATTAAAGAGAAAGTAATAAAGGGACCTGAAATAGAAGACGGACATAGGCCTTCTAATGGCAGTCCGCTGAACCCGACATAGGACTTACCCTTAGCAGTTCTTATATCGGAACTCACCTTTGGACGTCCTGTGACCAGTGGTTACAGTACCAACGTTGCCTAGCAACGGGTAACCATTGGCGGGAGCAAAACTATTTTGTATGTTTGGGGTGAAGGTCATCCACACCACTAACCCCACAAATCTGTGATCTTGCTTAATCTTCCTCTAGCTGTATGGTCGCTCTTCCCTTGATTTTAATTCGACTCGCTCCGGCCAATTTTCAGCAGCCGCCTCGAGTATACAAAGGCGCCCTGCGTAGCGGTCCTGTGCATAACGCCAGACCCGACTGCGGACTGCCGAGGGGTTCACGAGGCATGACCCACGAGCTCAACTAAGGGTTTTCACCCACTAGCCGGCACGAGATCCGTCACATGAACCGTCTATTACAATACCATATATATATATATATAATTTACGGGGTTCGGACTATAGATATATATAAATATGATTAAAAATAATGAAATGAAACGTTACACATAGTTTAATTGAGAAAAGTTTACATCAACATAGAAAAATATGCATAAAATGACCACATAAAATCCTTACGTTCCAAATTTTCGATTTGAAGTCAGAAATCAATAGTTTAGTTAAGAGCATAAGATTAAAAATAATGAAATTCATCACTGTAATTATACTATTGTTGGGCCAGAACGTAAACGGCCTTGAAAAATGTTTAAATGGATCAGAAACACACACGCAAAAATAACATGCAATTTAAATAAACCTGGAAACACCAATTAACCATATAAAATCTGAGAAATAAAAGAATTAAATATAAAATAATAAACATAAAAATAAATTAAAATATTAACAAAATGCACCAAGATCCGCACGATACCTACACAAATACAACAAGAAAACACAACAAATTCGACAAAATGGAAAAAATCAATTAAAGTTCATTAAAATGAAATTTAAATCGAAAATTTTGAATTAGTAATAATTCAATAAAAATTCGAAATAAAAAATTATAAAAATAAATCAAAAAAGAATAAAATTAAAGAATAGAATTTACTAGAAAATAACAAGGTCGAATTTTGTTTTACTGCATCAAATTTCACACGCGAGAAAAATAGGTATAAATACTGATCCATTTTCACATTTAACTTAACCATTTTTCGAACCATTTTTCAAACCATTTGAAATCGTTTGTAAACTATTTTGAAATCTTATTTTCAAATCGTTGTGAAACTATTTTAAAACCTTATTTTCAAGCTATTTGAACTAATTCAACTGATTTTAGGTGAGAAATATTTATGTTGGAACCCTCTTTCCACGTCACGTCCATTGCATCTCGGTAGAGCTCTGCTTGGCGTCGACGTGGGGAGAGAGGCATTTATGCTTTCTGTTATGATATTTTATGCTATTGTATGAAAATTTTTGGAATGGTTATGAAGGGTAATTCTGTCATTTTGTCCTAACTAATAAATATTATTAATATACATAAATTGTTTGATATCTATTTTTTCATAAACTAAATTAAAATGTCGAAATTTTTCCGGCCCACAGCCGACACATAACGCAAGTAAATAAAATCTACATAGTACAGATGCATGTAAGTGCGTGGAAAATCGCCAATGATATGTACCCGTGAAGACTCAGCGTGCGCAACGCAGCGGTCGTAACGTCAATATTTATCCCTATAGCTGAAGCGAGAAATAAGGAAGAAGTCTCTGGCTGCTTCCTCGTTCCTCAATTCTGTAAAATCGACCTAAAATTATATTACACACGGCTTAAAATCATCACACCGAGTAGTCCAGTGGGCACTCAGTAAATATAATATAAACACAATATGCGTCTAAGGCCTATTAAAGGGAAAGGGTACTTGGGTTAAATTAACTGAAATCGTTGTTATAACTATTTTGGATTAACATTTTGAAATAAATAAAATTTATTGGGAATCATTGAATTCGATTAAATTGAGATTATTGATAAAATTTAAAGCAACCATTGATTGTAAAAGTAAAGTGTTTTATGGCTTAAAATTAAAGTAAAAATGGGGTAAAGATAATTTAATGATCGTAGATTATTGATTAAAATTAGGGTAATGACAAATAATTTCATCAATTAAATTATTATAATTCATTTCAATAAAAGCAATCTGATCTTTGAGTAAGAACGAGTAATGTATTGATCTAATCAACCCCCGATAGAAATGAAAGTAATTAAGAATCGAATTCATTGATTTCAAATAAAGAAATGTATCAATTAAAAGTAAAATGATTCTCGAATGAAAGTATGGAACCCCTTTATTAAATTGTTGATTAAACGGCACGTAATTCACTGTTAATTCAGTTTGATAAAAGTGAAGAAGTGATTGAGTAAAATCAAGTGTTTAGATTAAATTATTGATTAAAAATGAAATGAATAAAAATAAATATATCGTTGCTTCAATTAAATCTATTCATTGGTAACAATTAAAATGAGTTTCGGGTAAACAGAAATATCTCATTGATTAAACTAAGTCAGATAATTATTGAGTAAAACCCACGTAAACTAGTTTTGGTAAAGTAAAGTATCAAATAAGAATAAATAATATAAGCTCCTTAATGAACTATGATTAGAGGATTAAAGATTAGAATTAAAGATGAGTTGAATAACCGTAAGACAGTTTCTTTAGTAAAAATCAAGTGATTTTCGATGTAAATTAAAGTAAAACTGGATGCACGGATTTAAAACTATTAGCATTAAAATAACTTTGTGGGCTAAAGTAATAGTTGATCCAAATAGCCTTAGGGAAGACTATTAGAAATTGGAATAACAGATGTCGATATTTATTGCTGATAATACAATCTCTTAATTCGAACTAGAATAATTTATAAATCTATAAAATAGGTTTCTTCAATTATCGTAAATTCAGGATTTACAGCAAATTGATTAGCGGTAAAGTGAATGAATATTTACGTAAATTAAATTAATATGATTGATAAAACCAAAGTTTAAGATAAGCGAAAATTTGTATTAATATCACATTATTGAACAAATGAAGTTCCACACAGCGAAATCATTCCAACAGAAGGGTATCGCATCTATTTAGAAACCTCGGTAAGCGTAGAAGTTCTCCTAAAATTTGCTAATAAAGTACATTCAAACTAGTCAACGAAATAACTTACCGGAAATTGAGATATTCGAGTGTAGGCGAACATTTGACCAGTAATTCTGAAAATACGACACGACTAATACAAGCACCGGATGTAAACAATGTAAATCACCTTAGTCAACCGCTTAAGTTGTAATGGTAAAATCCGCCGGAAATCGTTCGCCCACCAGGATACACCTACACGCGACTAAGTTATCTCGGATCAACATCCGGCCTAAATCTTAAAGTTCGAACAACTATAATTAAAGTTAGTAAACAAACTTTAAATCAATGTACAGATTCCCTCAAGTCAATGTACGAGTATCCGCCTACATGAAAAAATCTTAATGTTAAGATGCATGTATCAAATAAGTTAAACATCAGGTTATCTCATCCATATGATTAATTATATATCACCCCATGAAGAAGTACACCCAAGAGCCAGGTCTGTAAAACTTGTAGATAAACCGCTCACCCGTTTCACAAAGTTACGACGGAAAGTGACGCTAATAGAAATCAATAGGATTAATTTGTATGACACCCTTACTAGTAACATAGACACAATCTGCTTGCTAATAACTTAGAATGGTGAATCAATCGAACCTAATAACAGTAATGTTTAGACATGTCGCCCAAACGAATTACCAGACGAGAGACCGCCAAACAGGAACAGACAGGAGTCCCGCCAACCATGAGAATACTCGACCAGTTGCAACGATCATGTCTCTCGGAACGGCAATATCCAGCTGCGGAGACCTACCTGCACGCACAGGACCTCCTCACCCAATGGGAAAGGGTGCAGGAGCAGGTAGATTTACAGGTGGTTAAGGCAAGGATGTATCTTGCGAACGTGGTGGAAGACATCCTTGCCGGGCGGATTGCCGTCGCCTATCCACCTCACCCAGTTCGAGACACCAGAAGACCCTATACCGTTGAGGCTCTCAAACGGAGCCTGAAGAGATATTGTCCGGACGAGTAAACCAACAATGACAGACTTTATGTAGTAACTGATTGAAAATATTAGAAGACTACGTGTTATTTTTTTTCTTATAGCTAGAGTTATTGTGTTTTGTTTAACGAAATAAACAATTATATAACTTGATCAATAATAAACTAACATCATCTCTCCGCAGGCAGATAAGAACCTAATCTTGAATGATCATGAGGGACAGAGCAAAGCGAGCATAGGTCTTCTATCGACAGCTCGTGAACCCGAGGGTTGTCCGAGCAACTATAGTACTAGCACATGGTACTCAATTTTTGCGGGCAATCCACCACTTGAACACATTACCAACGTTGCCTAGCAACGGGTGCCAAGTGGCGATTAGCATCATTTTGTATGGCGTTACGAGGGCAACCACCGGTTAGTTCAAACAAACAATGAAACCCTGTAACCCACCATACAAATTTGGGGGCTCAGCCGGGATCGAATGATTTTCTTGTGCAACAAGCAAGGGGACATAAAGCATAACAGAAAAATGTCGGGACGACATTTTGCCGAACCCCGGAGAGATGAAATATAGAGTTCAAATATTGTAAAGATCGATTGTAAAGATGGATGAGAAATTGCAAAGACCGATGAAAAACGAACAACCTGACTACAAATCAAGAGAGTAAACATTAGACGACATTGAAGCTTTGTTATTTGGAAAGACCAAAACAATCAAGTTAAGAAACAACAGAGAATTCTGTCAGAACACCCTCAGCCGGGATTGAATGATCTTCTTGTACAAAAACCCAAGCAAACAAACTGACATGAAATTATGTTAAAGTTATATAGATATCAACGTCAAAGCATTCAACATCCATCAATACTTGACGACACAACACCCTTGTAAGATACCAACGATACTCACAAGACGCATAAGCAAACAACACATAATTAAAAGGGCAAAATGCGGGATAAAATGAAATGGGGTAGGTAAGGGAATAACGATAAACTACGGGGGAAAGCAATAGAACCAAGTAGAGAAGTCAACGATAATAGAATAAATTACAACGAGTAGTGATTAAAATAGTAGTTGATAAAATGAAGCAAAATATATTAAAAGACTAAAAATTCAATGAAGTTAGTTAATTAGTATTTAAATAAATTTAAAGGGTAATTAAAAGAGATTTAATAATTTTAGATGGAACCAACAAAAATAATAGAAAAACTAAAGAGTATCTTAGACATCGAAAACGATAATCTTGAGGAACTAATGAACAAACAAAAATTAATTAAAAAAGCTAAAGAGGATATAGCAACGATTTCAAACCTGTACTCCGATGAACATTGCATATTAATAAAATTGATCGACATTGATGAAGATGTAACAACCGAAAGAATATATGAAATTCTATCCATGAGATTAGAGATAACCAAATTTGGGAAAAGCTGGAACAAGTTAATGGAAAAAGTCAAAACCATTGAAGACGAGATTGCAACAACAATGAAAGAGCAAACTAAGGCTTATTCAGAATGTTATGCGTGCAAAACAGAGGAAGCACGAGTAATGGTGATACCTTGCGGACACCTGAGTTATTGTCATGGATGCGCACAAGAGTCGCACTGTATGTTATGCCAGCGAAAGATAAAAGAAAGACTAACGGTTTACTTTCCATGAATTGTTATGATGAAATGAAATAAATGTGTATTATGCATTACTTGAATTATTATTAGATGATAAGACGAATATAAAAGAAATATGCAATGTTTGTAAATAATAAAACCACCCGACAACGATAAATAAAGGTAATAGACCAAATACATGAAAGCCGAATTAGGGAAATAATTAAAACACATGCACAGAGACACAAGATATTGGACGGAAAAATTTCGACAACCGAGTTTCCTAGTGTATAATTCTTTTTGTTTTATTGATATTATTGTTTTATTGATATTATATTGAGATAGGACGAGGAAAAATGGTTAACCTGAGCTATCAAACGATAGTACGCTCACCCAAGGGAAATCCTGATCAACCCTACTAAGAAAGGAACTGGTAGGCCAAGTCGCGTATGTCAGCAAGTAACCGGCGAGAGATTGATCACCTCTTTTGGGGAGCTTGTTGATGCGATTACCACAAATTTTGAAGGGGGAGCGAAGAGATAGACCGAGAGGTGAGAGAAAGAGTGTACACGGAACAGAATTAATAGTTTTGAGTAAAGGTACCTAGAGATGACTTCTTTTTCCCTAGCTGGTGGTGAGGCACCAGAGGACAGCTACGGACTGTCGTGTTCAGGTTGTTATCAGCCAAGGGACTGATGGCGCTGAGCCGTTCGATACAAAAACCCGGATCACACACCGAGTATCGAACGATTCTTTTTTCCGCTGGGAGGAACTCGATACAACAACCCGGATCCCACACCGAGTATCGGGGCCAAACGGTAGGTGAGATGTGAACTAACCGGTAAATGGTTCATACTCAAAATGTCCTACTAAAGCCAGATGAGAGCGGCCGAATTGAGCCGAGAAATCTGATGGAAGGAGCGGGCAGAGATTTGATAGTTTATTTTCCGCTCCCACATTTAATCGCTTCCTTTTCTTTTCACTATTCGGGAAATCAAGTAAACCGCTTTTGGAACTTGATTGAACGTCTAGGCATTTCCATACTTTTATATTCTCCGAGGTACACAACCCGGATCCCACACCGAGTACCAAATATCCGAATGGCGGTGAGTAAAGCGTAACCGGAAGAATGCGCGGCCAAAAGACGCCATGGCTTGAGAGTCAGTGTGAGGCCTCAAACATACCCAAAAGTCACTGATGAGCTCAAGTCCGGTGAAACAATGAGAGATACGAATATGAGTAAAGATGAAATTGACAGAATATGATTATGATCAGATACTAGAGGCCATAGAGTGCCGGATGATTATGATCAGATATTAGAGGCCATAGAGTGCCGGATGATTATGATTAGATATTAGAGGCCATAGAGTGCCGGATGATTATGATTAGATATTAGAGGCCATAGAGTGCCGGATGATTATGATTAGATATTAGAGGCCATAGAGTGCCAGATAAGATATGATATGAGTAAGGATGAAATATGATTATGGATAGATATTAAGGTCACAGATGACCAGTAAAGGAGTTAAAAGCGAAGGCGAAGAGCCAACGGAAATTATAGAGGGCATAGAGCGCCAGCGACTGAGGATTAAGTAACGAATTTTTGGGAGACATAGGAAAAATAATTAATGGATTGAATGAGAGTATGAATATGATGATTTTATATTATTGATATTATGGTATAGATAATTGATACGACTATATAGATAACTGATAAGACTATATAGATAATTGATACGAGATTAATAGATAATTATTACGAGGAATAGATAATTAAAAATAGACTTAAAATGAGGGGGGTGAGTCGGATAAAGAAGACCACCACGATAAATGCGAACAAGGGATGATAACGTATATAGTATAGTAAACGGAGGAGAAATTAGTATAGAGTATAGAATATTGGAGTGTTATTTATTTTTAGGAATCAATAGTCAAACAAAGCAATCCAAGTCAAGTGCAAAGCAAAGCAAAGGAGAAAATATTTCAGAGCAAACGACAAAGCAAGTGATAATAGAGAAACTTGAATAAACGAGTAGAAAAGAATTTGGAATAAACGTCAAAGTAGTCACGAGCAATAAGCAACCAGAATTTCAAAACAACCAAAGCAAGAAAAGAGAAACGATAAAATCAGTCAAGCAAACGAATAACCGTAAACATTGATAGCATCAGCAACCATACGAGAAGCAAAAGCAAAGAGAATAACGAAAAGAGTTTATTAAAAGCGGAAGAAAAGAAAAAAGTTCGCAACGGTAGAAGTGTCAAAACCGGAGTATCAATTACAGCAGCGACAGGAACCGGCACAGATAGTGGATTAACCGACGTTGAATTCAACAGTAGCGAAGAAAACGAAATAAACGATATAGAAAACCGGTTGCCAATAATAGAACCAGAAAACGAGGAAGAGAGATTAAAAACTTAAACATTAACCCAAACATGGCAAATTCCACAAATTCCAACATGACTTCAATTCCGGATGCAAATACAATGTTAAATAACAACAATGTGATGGTAGGAGAATTCAGAGAAAAGTTTAGAGGAGAACCATTCGACGGTAGTCTCATAAATTGGATACATTTATAAAGGAATTTGAAGTGTATAAAAACATCTGTCACTGGACAGATCAAAAAGTAAAAGAGCGATTACCCTTGTATTTGAAAGGGAGCGCACAAGATGTATTCGTGGAAGAAGCAAGAGACGCAACAAAATTGACAACATGGACAGAGATTAAAGAGTTCTTAATAAAAATATTCGGGATAGAGAAAAAGGGAATAGGAAGATATTAGACTTCCTACATCGAAAGCAAAGACGAGACGAATCAAATGCAGTGTACGCATGCGAATTAAAGAAATTGTGTAAAGAAGCCTTCGGAGAAGCAGATTTGCCCGAAGATAAAATGGTAGACGTCTTCATAAGAGGAATCAAAAGGGAAGACATACGAGCCAACCTTGGATGCTTGGCACCAGAAACGTTAGATAAAGCAGTAGCAATCGCAAATAGATGTGAAGCCCATCTAGGACTGGGATATCAAGTGGCAGTCTTGGCCACAGAACCAACAACATCAACAGTCAATGCCAACAATCAAAACAACAATACCAATCCAGCTATGAATCAATTCATTCCAAGAGCACAGCAGATGTTCAAGCCACCAGCAACGAGAAATCCGGAGGATAGAGGTAATAACCAAGTAAGTTATAATAATAATTTCAGGAACAATCCAAATGCAAATGAAAAATGCTCCACATGTCAAAGAATAGGACATCGGTCAGAGAATTGTTTCCGAAATTACAACTGCCAGATATGTGGTAAACGAGGGCATACTGAGAAAATATGTAGACAACTTAATAGCAAAGCATGTTACAATTGTGGTCAACAAGGACACCTCGCAAGACAATGTAACATGAGGGAGAGTCAAATCAACCAAGACCAAACAATAATCCTATGGGAAATCCACAAATTAACGTGATGCAGGAAATAGATATGCTACGAGAAACACTACAACGAATGCCCATGGAATTAAAAGAGATGATGCAACAAATGCCCACCAATATACAACAACAACGAATCAACGTAATGAGAAGCAATGAGGAGATTCAAGAGCTGCGAACTAGAGAATATCAAGAGCAACAACAAGCTGAATGGCAGAGACTACAAACAGAGGAAGCCCAGGAAATCCAGCAAAGATGGGAAAATCGAAAACAAACCCGAAGAGAATTAATATAATGAGAATGGAAATTCCAGATGAAATTCACACTGCGGAGCAGTGTGTTGAGAACGAAGGGGGAGGAAATATGATAACTGATAACGAGAAAACAATCGAATTAAATACGATGGAGAAAATAGAGGCCATCAAAGAATTTGCAGAGGAGGAAAAACAAAGACGGCGACAATTAAAAGAGACGACAACGGAGAAACCGAATGAACCAGAAACCCAAGAGATTAAACAAGCAGAGATGATGATAACGGAAGATCAAAACGAGAAAACATTAGTGTACGAGATAGATGAACTCGAAAAAGAAATTATGACACAAAAGACAGAGAGTACACTCGAGAAAATAAAGCAAGAGGAAGCTCTAGAACAAGAGGAAGATCAATTAAAAGAAAAAGAAGCAATCCTAAAACAAGAGAAAGCGGAACTAAGAAAGAAGGCACTAATATTAAAAATAGATGGAGCATTGAAACATCTAGAACAAGAACAAGCACTAGACCAAAGAATAGAAGTGCTGGCAAAGAAAGTTCTATCTCAAGAAAGGGAAGAACCAAATTAGAACTACAAAGAGATGAACAGGAAGCATCAACGTCACAAGGAAAAGAAAAGATATCAGAGCCAATAATAGCAAAAAATCGAATCCAGAGGATACTGCTACAAAAAATAATGATATTGATTACGTCCATCAAGTTAACGGAAGCCGACGAAAACATCACAAAGGAAATAAAATCGTTCAGAATACGAACAATAAATGAGAAAGGAATCTCAAGTAAAGGAATATGCTTACAACTGACGATGAATACAAGCATAAGTTGCCAATTCGATTCCATAGGAAAACCAGGAAAGATGGAAATACGACCCGAAAATTCATCATCATGCCCGACCACCAAAGACGTATGTAGAGATGCTACAAAAGATAGAAACGTAAAATCCAAGTAAAACCAGGGATAGGCAAATTACGAATAATAAACAGAGGAATAGAAACCATTGAACAAGTATGTATACAAAATAAAATTATCGATTGTTGGAAAATGAATATGAAAGCAGGAAAGAAATGTGAATGGGATAGCTAGAAGGAAATGCGGAATATATAATATGTGCCAACAACGACATTATAATAACGTGCACATTAACCAAAACCCTGGGAGAGAAATTCACAACACCAAAGGAAGAGGCATACAAACGTCGAGCACGAGAAAACAAAGAAATAATAATAAAAGTAGAATCAGATCCAAAGAGTGGAGAGGAAATAATAGTCGAAAATATGGGCAAAGAACCCATTACAAAAGTCTGTATATTTGAAACCAAAAAGAACGGAACGATAAATGAAAGAATCAAATGTCAAGCAAATGAAGATATCAAAAATCAAAAATACCGCATCCCAACTAAAAGAAAACGTGGAAAGTATATAGTACACGTTCAGAAAGGAAGAGATGATTACTGGAAATCAATAACAAGAAAGTCACTAGAAGCAACTACGACAAAACGTCCAGAAAAAGAAACAAAAGAGGAACCGTACCAACGCCAGATCAGAGAAAGTAAAGCAGTAATAATAAACATAGAATCGAATGCAGCAAATGAATAGGAAATACTAATTGAGAACACAGGTGAAAAACCTATCACGAAAATCTGCATATACGAACCCAAAGGAAACGAAACAGTAAACAAAAGAATCCAATGCGAAACAAGCAAAACTATAAAGAATCGAAAGTATCGCATACCGACGAAAAGAAAACTCGGAAAATATGTAATAAATATCCAAAAGGGAACTCGTGAGCATTGGAGAACGATAACAAGGAAACTACCCAAGTCAAATGCGACAGATCAACCTATAACAAAACAAGCTGAGAGAAAAACAAGTAACGAAACATGGAAAAAAGGAATGATCATGGACGACAGCCATCTTTCAATTCACGAAGCATTACAACTCCAGAAAGCACTTAAGAATGTACAACCAAAGGAAGGAATAATGGAGACAACCAATGCAAGAGAAAATACAACCATGCAGCCTAACGAAAAGAATTACATGATTAAAATGATCTGGATAACAACAGCGGTAATAAGTAGCGTAGTAATGCTGATAATAATTCAATTAGTGAGAACTACCAAATGCAGAAAGAAGCCAACGAAGAAAAGATTATGGCCAGCAGTAGAAAAATTCAATTACGATATCGAATTAGGACAATACGATGCAGAAAGAACTGAGGAATATGAAATAATAGGAAATTCCAGTACAAGTGGACTCTGGTTAAAAGAACCGCCCATTATCGAAGCACAACAATGGTCAAATGAATTTGATGTATATCAGATAACGAATGAGAAATACGGGGATATACGGACATTGCGTATAGAGCCCCCGGAGACGATGGTTTAAGACAAAGAAAGGACATTGTATATAGTGTAAAATATTATGTAGTATAATAGTCGTAATAGTATGCATATATATATATAAATATTGTACAAAATGTGTCAGAAATAATGAGCAAACAGAAACGAATGTCGATGAATTAATGAGGTATTATAATCAACAGATGAATCCGAATAATGCGAATCAACAAAACCAAGTCAGAATACCACCGTTCACAGAAGGAAGTCAACAACCAGCAGCTGCCAATGTACCTATAGAGATTGTGGAATTAGATCAAGGAATATATCAAGATCCAGGAATTGAGGCAACATGGAGACGGCAATGCGAATTAATGACACTAATAACAAACAACGCGCAAACTCAATGGACAAATACTCATCTAGTATTAACGGAAAGTGTGAATAGAGGACTACAACAAGCCATAAGACTAGAAGAGCAACAGAGAACAATACTGCAATTACAAAGAATGAATGAACAATTAGCAGATCAAGTTAGATGGCAAGCTGATGAAATTAGAAGACTACGTAACAACCAACAGCACGTAGATCCAGCAAGTTGGGTGGAATGGATAGCATCGATGCCAGAATTCACCCCAGAACCGGATTCAACAGTAGAATAAAAATAAAGCGTACTTTGTAAATATGTAAAAATAAAACGATAGAAGTAAAGCAACGTCGAATAATCAGAAAATTTTGCAGATATGCAGACAATCATCGATACATAAAATTAGAAGTAGAGAAGCCAGACAAGACGTTGTAAAGAGAAAAAGAAAGTGTAAATAAATGTAAATAAAATAATAAAAATCAAATAAAAATCAAAAAATTACAAATAACCAGAAAAATCAGAAAAACAAAAATTCAAAAAATAATGACAATATTTAGATGGCAAGCGGAATCAGCGAAGAGACAACGGTACAGATGAGAGAAGGAGCAGATTCGATATGGACGAGATTATGGAAAAAACCAGAAGAGGAAGAGAAAGTTAATACACTTGCAGCAGCAATTATATACTATAAAGACTACGACGGAATAAGACGGCCAACGCAAATCATAAAAGCGATATACTCACAAAGGAGAGTGAGAGACGAGGAGCTGAGAAAAGAGGAACAGAGATATTTGACGTTTAAAGATAATAAAGTATTTACCGACCAGCAAAGCAAAGAAATGCCTGCAGAAGGATTTTATTTTACGGGAACACCAGAACTACCAGACGAAGTAACATGCATCTATTGTAAAGGAAAACTCGCAAAATGGGAAAAGGGAGAGACAGCAAAACGAGAACACCTGAGGAAATTTTCAACCTGCCCATTTAGAATTAATATTGATGTAAGAAACCAAGCGATGAACAGACTAGAAGGACTTCGACAGTCGGAAGTAGACCAAGATGAAAAAGGAGGCGAGAGAAAGATAACGATAATAAAGAGTTTCGAAGATCCAGCAGAACTAAAATGGGAAAAAGAGACTATAAATAGAACATTCAAGGAGAGAATTAAAACGTTCAAAGGAAATCCAAGAGCAGCAGAATTTGCGAGTCAAGGGTATTGTCAAACAGCCAGAGGAATAATGTGCGAAGGATGCAAAAATCAACAGCCAATGCCAGATCAGAATGTCAAAAAGCTAAAGCATAAAGGAAAATGTATGTATAAACAAGAAAAAGAATCAAAGAATATAGAAGTAATAATTACCGACCAACAAGTGGAAGATATCTTAGATCGACCAAAAACGAGAACCATAATGTTATTATCAGGAGTAGATACTCAAAGGATGAGGAAAATAATCAAAGAAAGGTTAGCTAATAATTTGGAATGGTACGACTCGACACAAGCAGTAATCCGAGCAATCAAGCGATATCAGGAGAAACCGAAAGAGAATCGAAACAAATCAATAATAAAAGAAGCTATTTTGGAGCAGTATCAATGTGTGACATGTTGGCAAAAACATGTAGAAATAATTTATATGCCTTGTGGACATATGGTCACATGTGAAGCATGCGGGATAAAAGTTGATATATGCCCAGTATGTAGGAAGCCGATCAACGGGCGGATCAAAGGATTCCGTTTCGCTGATCAGTAATTAAAAATGGAAGCACTATGTAAAAATGTAAATAAAGATAAACGCAAAAACAAAAAATTATAAAACTCAAAAACCACAAAAATACGAGATGATGTAAATTATGATAAAATTTTGAGATGATTGAAAAGAGAGAATAATCGATTATTAATATTTAGAAAACAGTTATGAATCCAAACGAGACAAAAGAAGTTGTAAAAGAGGCTGACGAGTCAAAACCAGCAATCAAAGATCAACCAGAGTCAATAAAAGTAACAAGTGAGGAAGTAGAATTATGGAGACAAAGAACGTTACAATTAAAAGAAATGCTACTAATCGCAGAAGAGGAATTAGTACAAGAGACTCTGAAAACGAAAATGATGAAAGAGAAGTGGGAAAAACAACTAGAACAAAAAATAACTTACCCAGAAGGAAAAGAGAAAACGTATCAAGAGAGAGAAGAGGAAATGATGAAGGAGTTTATGCAGAACCAAATCAGAATCAAAAACCAAAGGAAAGAGATACAAACCTTAGAGCAAGAGAAGCAGGATCAACAAAGTGAAATCGAAAGATTGCGAGAAGTAATAACAGACAAAGAAGCAGAGATACGAGAAGAAGGAGAGGAGACGATAAAGATTATACAACAAATGCAGGAGGAAATTGGGCAAATTAGCACCCAATACCGAATAGAGAAGACCAAGAGAACCCATATGGAACAAGCCAAAGAGTGGGCAAAACGACAAGCAAGATACTGGAAAATCAAATGGACAGAAGATAGAAAACAATCAAGAAGTAATTGGGAATCGCGGATCAGACATTATATTCAGCAAATAGCCGAAGAGGAAGACCGAACAAGAGCTTATAAAGCTAAATGGGAAAACGCAAAGATCGAGATTAATAAACTGAGAAACCAAGGGCCAAAACCAGCAAAGAAAATTAGAGAGCCCAGAGACGATAGACAAGAAAGAATGCTGACTCAGATAACTGATCAAGCAAGAAAATGGCGAATAGAGTGCAGAATATTTGAAGACACCAACGCGAAACAATCTAACTATATAGTGAAATTAGAGCAGGAAATTGCGTATAAACAGACCAGAATAAAAGAGATGCAGATCGAGAAGGACGAAGCTCACCGACAAAGACGAATACAACGAATAAAAACGGAAAAGAAAGAAGTTGGATCAAACTAGAAGCAGGAAAATGGAAGGACCAGTACCAGGAAGCCAAAAAAGAGATAAGACGACTACCCAAGAAATTGCTGAATACCGAAGATTGGGAGCTATGGGAGCAGATTGAAGAGCAGAAACATACACTCGACGATTACAGTAACCAAATACAAACATTAGAATTCAACGAACGAATCAGAAAGAATACAATAGACAGGCTCAGAAAAACCGAAAAGGCCCACAGAAAATGGATTGATCAATTAAATCAGAAGATACTGGAAACCTTAAATGAACAAACGGATGAAAGACGGCAAAACCAACAATTAAACGAGAGAATAACAGAACTCCAGCAGGAGGTGAACGGACACCGAGGAGTTGCAGTATTTAAAGAGATCCAGTTGAGACATCAACGCGAAGTCAATGAACAGTTGAAAGAACAAGTGGAAGTAGAAATAAAAACGATGAAGCAAGGATATGAGGAAAATGAGCAGAACTTGAGGAAAGAGATTGAAAAGTTAAAAGCGTTAGAAAACACGCATCGGTTGGAAACGCGAGTGGAGGAATTAACCGAAAATGCGGAATATCTTGCCTATCTCTTAGACGAAGAGATACAAATATCAAACGCCTTGCGTGAAGAGATAAATACGTTACAAAACCGACCACCAATCCTGCTTATGCCGTTATATCCGACGGAAATGCCAACCCAAATACCCGCCGAACCCGATGAAGGATTCGGGGAGACGGACGAAACGATAGTGTAAACTTAAAGAGAAAATTGTAAAAAGTGTAAAAAGACAAAAAATAATGAAAAATGATAAAAACAAAAATTGTAATCGATGTATATTTAGCATGAATTCGAATGAAATAGAAATCCGAATGAATCTAGAAGACGGAAAATGCATACCAAGCCCAATCCAATTAGTAGAACCAATCAAGCCAGACCCACTGAGATATTGCAGTAAAAGATGGAGAACAGAAAGAAAAGAATGGCAAGAGCTAGTGGAGGAACAAGATTCAGAAATCGCCCGGATAAATCAACAACTAATACAATCAAAACAGTTAGCCAATATGATAAA
This sequence comes from Schmidtea mediterranea, assembly GCA_022537955.1. NCBI lineage: Eukaryota > Metazoa > Platyhelminthes > Tricladida > Dugesiidae > Schmidtea > Schmidtea mediterranea. The sequence continues at coordinate 282,938,049 of CM039679.1, forward strand.
ACGAAAACTAACATCCAGCATGGGAGAAAACAGAGATCAAAAGAGAGAAAATGAACGATTAAGACGAGAATTAGCTGAAATAAAAACCCGTGTAATCCTGGAAGATTATTGGAAAACCGAAGCAGAGAAAATGAGAGACAGCAGAAAAAGCGAACAAAGATATGTAATACAACTAGAAGACAGTTGTAAAGAAGCCAGAGAGATAAAAGAAAATCATCAACAAACCCAGGATGAAATCAAAGCGCTAACAGAACAACTTCAAGAAACAAAACGAAAGCTGGAAAAACAAACAACCAAACGAGTCAATTATAAACGTCAACTCAGGAGAAAGCAAGCGAAAGAAAGAAATCTCCAAATGAAAATCTACAATCAACAGAGGGTAATCAAAGAAAACAAAGAACGACTAAAAGAACTCCCAAAAATAACCGAGCGATTAATAAAAGCCCAAGTCCTAATAATGAGATTCTCAGAAAACAAAACTAAAGAGGAGTGCGCGATACACTCAACCCCAGAAAAAGAGAAAGAGTAAAAAGGGCTAAACTCCACTGTAAATAAACGAAATAATCTTGTAAATAAATGGTAAATTGATTATGTATAAAAATAGAAGTTATGAACCCAAACCTGTGGATAATGATAATGATAATAATAAGAGAGTGTGACACTGAAAACCCGTTGGAAAAATGCGAGAAAACCCAACCCTTCAGAAGAGAAGACAGCACCTGTGCCGATTTCAAAGAAATTTGCAGTAATCCCGATAATGAGGAATGTCAACAGATAAACCTCCAATGTATGCAATGCCTCACAAAAGAAAACAAGGACGAATTGAAACAGAATATCGAGAGAACCCAAGCAATGGTACAAACCCTACTGAAAAATAATGAAGAGATAGCCAATATAAAAAATGAGAACCGAGAGATAAAGAAAACCCTAGAAAATATCATCAGACAAATTCAAAGAAAAGCCAAAGCGAATCCTAATAACAAACCAATTCAAGAAATTCAAAGAATCGTCCTATCAATCAAAAAAGCAACAAGGAAAACAAATTAAACAGAAAAGTGAACCCAGTACAATCCTATCAATCGAACCTATACTACCGATTAGTATAACATCTAACATAATACTCCTAATATGCTGTCTCATCCTCGGCCTAACAAAAAACAAGCAAAGGCCAAATACCCCAATTCAGAAATTCAGAATAATGCTCATTCAAATCCGAAAAATCAACGAAACCAACGACACTGCAAAACTCTCGCATATTTCTATCAATCACCCTTCAAGATCAACCCAGCTCGAAAGCGAAACCCAAGCCGTCAGCGATTCATTCGAAGCCAAATATAACTGATTTACATTGATTGATTAACTCATACTGTTCTATAGTGATTTGAACTGATATTGATTTACATTGATATTGAACTACACAATTGATATTTGATTAGGTACTGTAGCCGGACCTTAAGTCCATCTTTACCTTGATGATTTAACCTTACCGTAAAAATTTTTTTTTTATGAATGTGAATATGGAAAATGAAAAATGTATGTATCATTTTGAAATCAATCGAAATTGCGGGTCGCAATTTTACGGACCCCCGAGTGTTTTATGTTGGGCCAGAACGTAAACGGCCTTGAAAAATGTTTAAATGGATCAGAAACACACACGCAAAAATAACATGCAATTTAAATAAACCTGGAAACACCAATTAAACCATATAAAATCTGAGAAATAAAAGAATTAAATATAAAATAATAAACATAAAAATAAATTAAAATATTAACAAAATGCAACAAGATCCGCACGATACCTACACAAATACAACAAGAAAACACAACAAATTCGACAAAATGGAAAAAATCAATTAAAGTTCATTAAAATGAAATTTAAATCGAAAATTTTGAATTAGTAATAATTCAATAAAAATTCGAAATAAAAAATTATAAAAATAAATCAAAAAGAATAAAATTAAAGAATAGAATTTACTAGAAAATAACAAGGTCGAATTTTGTTTTACTGCATCAAATTTCACACGCGAGAAAAATAGGTATAAATACTGATCCATTTTCACATTTAACTTAACCATTTTTTGAACCATTTTTCAAACCATTTGAAATCGTTTGTAAACTATTTTGAAATCTTATTTTCAAATCGTTGTGAAACTATTTTAAAACCTTATTTTCAAGCTATTTGAACTAATTCAACTGATTTTAGGTGAGAAATATTTATGTTGGAACCCTCTTTCCACGTCACGTCCATTGCATCTCGGTAGAGCTCTGCTTGGCGTCGACGTGGGGAGAGAGGCATTTATGCTTTCTGTTATGATATTTTATGCTATTGTATGAACATTTTTGGAATGGTTATGAAGGGTAATTCTGTTATTTTGTCCTAACTAATAAATATTATTAATATACATAAATTGTTTGATATGTATTTTTTCATAAACTAAATTAAAATGTCGAAATTTTTCCGGCCCACAGCCGACACATAACGCAAGTAAATAAAATCTACATAGTACAGATGCATGTAAGTGCGTGGAAAATCGCCAATGATATGTACCCGTGAAGACTCAGCGTGCGCAACGCAGCGGTCGTAACGTCAATATTTATCCCTATAGCTGAAGCGAGAAATAAGGAAGAAGTCTCTGGCTGCTTCCTCGTTCCTCAATTCTGTAAAATCGACCTAAAATTATATTACACACGGCTTAAAATCATCACACCGAGTAGTCCAGTGGGCACTCAGTAAATATAATATAAACACAATATGCGTCTAAGGCCTATTAAAGGGAAAGGGTACTTGGGTTAAATTAACTGAAATCGTTGTTATAACTATTTTGGATTAACATTTTGAAATAAATAAAATTTATTGGGAATCATTGAATTCGATTAAATTGAGATTATTGATAAAATTTAAAGCAGCCATTGATTGTAAAAGTAAAGTGTTTTATGGCTTAAAATTAAAGTAAAAATGGGGTAAAGATAATTTAATGATCGTAGATTATTGATTAAAATTAGGGTAATGACAAATAATTTCATCAATTAAATTATTATAATTCATTTCAATAAAAGCAATCTGATCTTTGGGTAAGAACGAGTAATGTATTGATCTAATCAACCCCGATAGAAATGAAAGTAATTAAGAATCGAATTCATTGATTTCAAATAAAGAAATGTATCAATTAAAAGTAAAATGATTCTCGAATGAAAGTATGGAACCCCTTTATTAAATTGTTGATTAAACGGCACGTAATTCACTGTTAATTCAGTTTGATAAAAGTGAAGAAGTGATTGAGTAAAATCAAGTGTTTAGATTAAATTATTGATTAAAATGAAATGAATAAAAATAAATATATCGTTGCTTCAATTAAATCTATTCATTGGTAACAATTAAAATGAGTTTCGGGTAAACAGAAATATCTCATTGATTAACTAAGTCAGATAATTATTGAGTAAAACCCACGTAAACTAGTTTGGTAAAGTAAAGTATCAAATAAGAATAAATAATATAAGCTCCTTAATGAACTATGATTAGAGGATTAAAGATTAGAATTAAAGATGAGTTGAATAACCGTAAGACAGTTTCTTTAGTAAAAATCAAGTGATTTTCGATGTAAATTAAAGTAAAACTGGATGCACGGATTTAAAACTATTAGCATTAAAATAACTTTGTGGGCTAAAGTAATAGTTGATCCAAATAGCCTTAGGGAAGACTATTAGAAATTGGAATAACAGATGTCGATATTTATTGCTGATAATACAATCTCTTAATTCGAACTAGAATAATTTATAAATCTATAAAATAGGTTTCTTCAATTATCGTAAATTCAGGATTTACAGCAAATTGATTAGCGGTAAAGTGAATGAATATTTACGTAAATTAAATTAATATGATTGATAAAACCAAAGTTTAAGATAAGCGAAAATTTGTATTAATATCACATTATTGAACAAATGAAGTTCCACACAGCGAAATCATTCCAACAGAAGGGTATCGCATCTATTTAGAAACCTCGGTAAGCGTAGAAGTTCTCCTAAAATTTGCTAATAAAGTACATTCAAACTAGTCAACGAAATAACTTACCGGAAATTGAGATATTCGAGTGTAGGCGAACATTTGACCAGTAATTCTGAAAATACGACACGACTAATACAAGCACCGGATGTAAACAATGTAAATCACCTTAGTCAACCGCTTAAGTTGTAATGGTAAAATCCGCCGGAAATCGTTCGCCCCACCAGGATACACCTACACGCGACTAAGTTATCTCGGATCAACATCCGGCCTAAATCTTAAAGTTCGAACAACTATAATTAAAGTTAGTAAACAAACTTTAAATCAATGTACAGATTCCCTCAAGTCAATGTACGAGTATCCGCCTACATGAAAAAATCTTAATGTTAAGATGCATGTATCAAATAAGTTAAACATCAGGTTATCTCATCCATATGATTAATTATATATCACCCATGAAGAAGTACACCCAAGAGCCAGGTCTGTAAAACTTGTAGATAAACCGCTCACCCGTTTCACAAAGTTACGACGGAAAGTGACGCTAATAGAAATCAATAGGATTAATTTGTATGACACCCTTACTAGTAACATAGACACAATCTGCTTGCTAATAACTTAGAATGGTGAATCAATCGAACCTAATAACAGTAATGTTTAGACATGTCGCCCAAACGAATTACCAGACGAGAGACCGCCAAACAGGAACAGACAGGAGTCCCGCCAACCATGAGAATGCTCGACCAGTTGCAACGATCATGTCTCTCGGAACGGCAATATCCAGCTGCGGAGACCTACCTGCACGCACAGGACCTCCTCACCCAATGGGAAAGGGTGCAGGAGCAGGTAGATTTACAGGTGGTTAAGGCAAGGATGTATCTTGCGAACGTGGTGGAAGACATCCTTGCCGGGCGGATTGCCGTCGCCTATCCACCTCACCCAGTTCGAGACACCAGAAGACCCTATACCGTTGAGGCTCTCAAACGGAGCCTGAAGAGATATTGTCCGGACGAGTAAACCAACAATGACAGACTTTATGTAGTAACTGATTGAAAATATTAGAAGACTACGTGTTATTTTTTTTCTTATAGCTAGAGTTATTGTGTTTTGTTTAACGAAATAAACAATTATATAACTTGATCAATAATAAACTAACATCATCTATTTGATTGTAGTAATGTCTTCCTTACAAATCTTACAATCTGAACTGGACCATGCGAGACAGACAAACGCGGAATTACACACTCAGATTATTCAACTGACCCGCGAAATACAACAGATTAAAGCAACCTGGAAGGAACCAGAAAAGGTAAAAACACTGTACCACCGCCTGACCGCAGCACAGAAAGGCTGGACAGAGGAGCGGCAGCTCAACCAGAGCCTGCGCACGCAAATTCGGGGACTCGAAGTCGCCCTAGCAGTCTGCCGGGAGGGGGAAGCGGTAACATATCCGCTCGTCTTCGCCCCAACCCAGATGTCGCAGAAGAACACCCAACCAGCGAAACAATCCACCCTTCCAGCAAACAATCGTCGACCGGGACGCAAGGAACGGGCCCGACGTCGAGCAATCCAGCTTCAAAATCATTAACCTGCAAACATTGCGCGCGTTGCTAAATAAATAGAGGAGTCGTGTTCTTAATTTAATTTGTTACGTTGATATATTTATATGCCAAACATTCGCATCATGTTACTCAACCATAATTTCATCTCTCCGCAGGCAGATAAGAACCTAATCTTGAATGATCATGAGGGACAGAGCAAAGCGAGCATAGGTCTTCTATCGACAGCTCGTGAGCCCGAGGGTTGTCCGAGCAACTATAGTACTAGCACATGGTACTCAAGTTTTGCTGGCAATCCACCACTTGAACACATTACCAACGTTGCTTAGCAACGGGTGCCAAGTGGCGATTAGCATCATTTTGTATGGCGTTACGAGGGCAACCACCGGTTAGTTCAAACAAACAATGAAACCCTGTAACCCACCACTATTTTCATGAATGTGTGCGACCAATAGGCGATTTTTCGCCATTTTTAGGGCTTTTTAATTATTTTATTACTTTAAAATTATTTTTATTATTTTTTGTATATTTTTCTTTATTTTTTGGTATATAATTTATTTTATGTTTCGATTTTATTTTTATCATTATTTTCTTGTAATATTATTTTTAGCCCTTTTTATTTGTTTTCTGGCCGCCACTTCTGCCTGTGTTTTTTCTAAACCTTATTTTGCAAGGTTTTGGCAGTTTATTTTATTTCTTTGTATGTTTCTTTTTGCTTCTGTAGGCATTTTTCCGAACTTTAATTAATTATTTGTTTTATTTAATTTTTGTTATATTTTTAATTTGTTTTTAATTAATATGTTTTTCATTGATTTTTGGTATCTTTGTGCGGTGCATGTTTAGATACAGTGATTCGTTCCATTACTTTCACTCTTTGTCTTTAATTTTTATTTTTACTTTTTTATTTAAATTGTGGCTCTGAGCCCAACACAAACAATAGTACCCAGTAACCCACCAGTTATATAGCTCAGTTAATTTTGAATTGTAAATAAGTAAATAAAATGAGTTGAAAATTTCGATCTACACCCAAAGAGAATAATGTTTTAAGGTGGTAAAGGACCGGAATCTAAACCGAGCGCAGGCCTTCTATCGGCAGCTCGTAGAACCCAATATGAGGCCGGGCCTTAGCAGTTCTGGAAAAGGAGCTCGCCTTTAGTGGTCTGATAACCAGTGGTTGCATTAACAACGTCTCCTAGCTACGGGTAACCATTGGAGGGAAATGAAGGTTGTATGCATGGGTCACAAGGACATGAACCACTAATCCACTAAGGCATAACAAATAATTTTCATAGCTTAAAAAATATTTTTTAATTTTAATTTTTCAGAGTTTTTGCAGCTCATTGAAACAATGCCATCCTAGGCAGCCGCCTACACTGCCTATACTTAAAGCCAGCACTGGCCCTGGGACAGTCCTATTTAGCCCTGGTTAACGATGACAAGATGGGTACTAAAAAATGTCAAATATAACAGTTTTTGAATTGAGTAAATAATTTATGTCACAATTTATTGATCAAAGCTTCTAAAGTTAGAAATAAAATATTCTTGTATTTCTGATTTTAATTTAAAAAATATATTAGGACATTAGTTTAAATATTTACTAGGTCGTTATTTAATTTTAAATATTTATTATTTTATAAGAATTAATTATTAGATATTTACTTAATTTGATAATCTCATAGCAACTTTTTTGTAAAAATAATTATATATTATATGAGTTCTGAAAAAGTTTCTTCTGATTTTCATTTAAAATTATCCCATTGGTTTGAATATGTTGAAAATTTTAATTTGGAAATGTGTTGTACCAAATTATCATACTCCTTGACAACTCCTTTATTTACTAGTTCCTCATCAGTAGATTTTGATCTTCAAGATGACATTCCTAGAGGAGATCATTGTTTATATTTATACCATCTTATCGAAACAGACTTGGATTCCGTTGGTCTTCAAATTTGGAATTCTAGTATTGTGTTGGCAGATTGGATAATTAGTAAAATAAATATATTACAAAACTCAAATGTTATTGAATTGGGTTTTTATCTATATTGATGTCTCAATTCGCTAAAGAAACTTATGCGACAGACTATAATTTAAGCACTCTTGAACTTTGTGAATTCAATAATAATTATAATAAATCTAATGTTAAAGTTAAAATGCTTAATTGGAATCAAAGCATAAATGACAATTTTCAATTTATAAATTCTGATATGTCAAGATCTAAGTTTCATTTAAGTGAAGTTGATAAAATAAATTTTTATGGAAATATTGATTACATAATTGCTAGTGATGTGGTTTATGATGATGACATAACCGATTATTTTCTGAGAACGGTTTATGAACTAATGCTAATAAACAGAAATTGCAAAGTGATTATTTTCTTACAAAGGAGAATAATTTGTAATTATCAAAATGAAGATTATTCGCCTCATTTTGATTACTTTATTGAATGTCTCGACCAATTAAATGATTATGAACCAGACGGTGAAAATGCTAAATTTGTTGTTGAAAATATTGATGTGAATAATATTGACCAATATTTTCAGTATTCTCAAGGTCGTTCTTTTATTCATGGTTTCCAACTGACTTTAGTTAATACAAACTAATTGTTTTAAAATTTATTTTACTGAGTTATGAGTATGTAATTAGGGACCAAGGTGTTGGCAAGTTGGATAAGGGTTTGGGTAGGAGTTTGAAATCAGTAAGAAAGTGCGCATCAAACAATTGAATCGCCGGTGGTAGATTTTGAAATTCAATAATCCACTATTCCGGGGCCTAAGCTGGTCAGTGCGGCACATCGAATTTGTAAGCCAATCATTATTGTTTTCATAACCTTTTGTGTTATCCACTCAATTCCATTTCGCTTTATCTTTATGTACCCCATTTTTGTATTTAAATTAAGTGACTATAAATTAAAGGCGTTTGTGGGGTTTTTAATTTTCTGAGGTTGTCACTCTTATTGTGTTTTGGTTTCTTTCGATTGCAAGTTACAAACTGCACAGTTATTATCTGTTCTAATTATTTGTCAATGATATGAATGTTTCAAATGTAAAAGACAAATAAAAATTTTGTTAGGTTATTATTTTCCAAAAAAATCATTTACTCCTTTATATCCTTTACTATTTCCTTCAATGACATTACTGGGTACCTGATGAGGGAGAAAATTATTAGTGCAACCACTTTCTGGTGGATTCTTATTAAATACGCGCACAATAAAAGATTACTTTGGGTTTGAATGATAATGAAGACATTAATTCAATTTATATTAAATACATTCAGATTATATAAACAAATTTAATTGTTTATATATTTAACAAAGTTTGGAATTAATTAACGAAATAGATTGATTTCGTAATTAAATCCAACATAGATATCCTCAACGATTGTGCTCAGGCTTTATTGTTGCTTGAAATCGATCATCAAAGACAATTTTGTTATTGTCATTTATAGATATCTTGAATGTTTTGACGTCTTGTGATCTTTCAACTAAGTTAAACGGGTCATCATATGGAGGATCTAATCCTTTTGTGATCGGTTACCGTAGCCACGCCCTAGTGGATATGGTCTGCTCTTTTTGTATGGACATGTTTTGGTTTTGCTCTTCCTTTCTTTTAGTATATGACTGCACATCATTTAAGTGTTAAATTCTTCTACGTTAACCTTTGATGTTGCGATCAATACGTCACCGGGTAGTCTCAGTTTAGTTCCAATCACGAGTTCAGCTAGTGATGGTGAATTATCTGTGGTGCAACAGTTGTGCAGACCAAGTAGTATTGCCGGAAGATCATAAGCCCATGTCTTGTTTGCATCTACCGCATAAGCCTTGGGCGAGTTCTTGAGACTTCTATGCCAACTTTCCACTTTCCCATTGCATTGTGGATGGTATGCTGTAGTTCGTCTATGTTCAAAGCACATATAACCCTTGATCGTTGATGATAATTTCAGACACTAACTAACACATTCTCTATCAAGTATTGTTAATACTTTAGAGCTTGAATTTTCGGTAATTGGAATGGCTTCCACCCATGATGTTGATCGATCAATCATTGTGAAAATGAATCTCTTGTTGTTTACTGGGGGCAGCGGTACTACTAATTCAACGCGGATAATGTTGAATCTTCCGGGTATTGGTATGACGGCTAACTTTTGTTTTGTCATTTTTGACTATCAGATCGCATTTGACCAAACGTATCTTGATGCTAATAATCTCCTCATTGGTTTGTTACCAGGATGTGAGATGTTGCGGTGCCTTTTAAATTCCTGGAATCTGAGTGACTTTAGAAGAATAATTCTTGGATTTCTCAAACTGATATCTACTAGGATTCCATCTTTGGATTCAGATAATTCCAGTGAAGTTATCTTTAAATTTGTCAATGATTTGTCCAATTTCTGTTCTGTTAAGAGTTTTGCATTATCAAAGGTATTGATTGCATCCACATGGATTGTCTATATCCATTAAATGTTGTCTTGATAGAAGATCAGCCACTATATTTTATTTGCCTTATATATATATATATATATATATATATATATTCGATCTTGAAGGTAAACTAAGAGATGCTCAAAAATTTTACATGGCCTTGTGGTCGCCTCTTTCATCGACATTATATAAATGAGTGGCTTGTGACCAGTCTTTATTGTGAATAAAGAAGCTAGGAGGTAGAGTTTAAAGTGTTTCGTTGCAAGTTTTATTGCTAGTAATTCCCTGTCAAATTTTGAATAGTTTGTACAGCTTCTGGGAGAAAAATGCAATTGGTATCATATGGTTTTCTATATCTGTTTGATTTAGGGTTGCTCCAACGGCTACTGATGATGCATCCGTGCATAACGTGAATGACATAGATGGATCTGTTTTAGCTTGCTCAAATACGTTTTCATGAGGTTTGTCCCAAATGAACTTTCTCTTGTCTCCTCCAGCTCTGGTTATCAGATCATGCAATGGAGCCAAGGTATCAGATAGTTATGGAATTAGTGGGCTTGGACGATTTTGAATTTTCTGTGAGTCTATCACCTGTTTCCCACAGAATTTGTCTGTGCTTTCTTCATCTCTTGGCATTTTCTGATTGTCTACGTCATTTGGCTTTGGCTGTTGTCTTATTTCCTTGGATGTTACTGAATCTTGCTTTTTATTAGTATCTCGGTTTTCTCCCTCTTCGTTATCGTCTTCCTTTCCCCTGTCTTTGTCCTCATCATTCTTTTTGTCCTGATCTTTATCACATCGAGAATTCTTAATAACGTTGCTGTCGACATTTATTGCTTTGATAATCTCCTCATATATTTTTATTATCATTTTTCTTCTATTTCTTATGTCGTCAATCTCTTGTTTTCTACCGCTAGGTTTTCGTTGTATCCAGTGCCATTCCCTTACCAAGGTTTCTAATTCTTCTTTTCTGGATCCCATTCTCTCAGGCTCTCTTTTGTTGTCCGTGAACTTTATTTCTCATCTCTTTAACAAAGTTTTTATCGTCTTTGGTAATGCATATTCAGAATTTATTGCTCTTTTTAGTAATATATTTTCATTGCTTTCGAATATGTTGACGTCTAGGATTTTTTTAATTTTCCTTTTCTCCAATTTATCAGTTTTCCTGCTGCTTCGTCTTATCCTCTATCGATTGTTTCAAGGATTGGATTTAAATTTTGTCCTATTATTTCGATGTCTTCTTGAATTGCATTTATCGTAATGAACTCTATTGCACTTGCTTCTCGCGACATCATAATATAATTTAACATAGTTTTTCCTTTATTGTTCTTCTCATTTAGAGTTGATCCAGTTTTTAATAAGTCCCTCAGAATATTTGCTGGCGCATCTCTTGACACTGCATTTATCATGGGGGTTTGTCCTTTCTTATTTCTGATATTTGTATGTCGTCCACATTGGTTCATTGTCTCGATAATTTCCACTGTTCGTTCTTCGTTTTCGCTTTCTATGGCATGGTGCAATGGTGTCAATTATTGTGAATAATATTGGCATTCTTTTCTTTAAGATGCTGATTTCCACTGTTGATTTTGAGCCTTTCGAGTAGTTCGTGATCATCTTTGTTACTCCTTCTAATATCTCGGTGGCATTCTTGTTTCTGGTCCATTTCAGCATTTTTTCCTTAGTTATTTTGCTTATTGTTTCCATCTTTTTCCGGTAATTCAATCTAGCCTCGTGGATTTCGTTATATTCTCGTTTCTGCTTCGCCTGATTACAATAATATTTTGATTTTGTCTCTTGGCTGTTTGTTTCTCTGGTAACTTGTATCGTTCTGTCTAACAGTTTTTTGTGTATTCTATTTGTCATGTCTTTTCCTGGTTCGTAGCTTGATTTCCCAATTGAGTAATTCGCTGGTTTTATTCTGGTGTTGGTATTGATCTCATCTGGTTTTCTATTGCTTCCTCTCATTAGTTCCACTGTCCCGGATCGTTTCTGAGTATGCTTATTTGGACAATTTCGAGCTAAATGTCCCCATTTTAGACAGTTAAAACATGTTCAGTGTCTTTTGTGACAAAAGTTATTTACGTGGCCTCTCTTCCCGCATTGTTGGCATATTTGATGTCGATAGCAGTCGTTCTCTGTGTGTCTTGATTTTTGACATGTGTTATAATATTCTCTGATTTTAACGTCGTTAGCTTTCGTATCGATTGCCCAGATACTTTCTTCGTTCGTTGTGGTTTTCCTAGTTGTATTTTGTTGCGCATATCCATTCTGTATCGTAATTTTCCTTTCTACATGGGTTGTTTTGCTGAGTTAATATTTTCTCTTCCCGTATGATTTCCGTTTTCAGTGTTTCAACCATTTTCGTTTCCATTGTTTTCATTGCCTAATTTCCAGTCGCTTTTTCATCATTTAAAACTTCTCTATTGAATTTTCTTTACGAATGCATCTCCTGCACACTTAAAGATAATGGTTCTCGCCTCCTAATTTCCGGTTCATCGCTTGTGAATTTTTACATTGTTAATTCTCTCAAATATATTTCTGTTTCATCCGTACTTTTACTTGGCAACTCTTGGTTAATTTCATCTCGAAGTTTTTCTATCTGTTCACTCGTACTTGCTTTCAACTGAATTGAAATTTCTGCTTCGGGTGATTTCACGTTGTTTCTTTTGTTGGTTAATTTTTCATTTAATTTATCGTATTCTTCGGCTTCTGTTTCCCAACTTTCTAATCTGGTTGTAATCATTGGTTCTGCTATCGCTACTGTATTAAGTTTTCTATCAGCTGCTACGTTGCACTTTCTATGACTTCCAATACAAATGGTCTATTTCCTTAATCCTTGTTCTCTGTTTGTTTTGTTATATTCTCAGTTTCTCTACTCAATGGTTTCCTTGATTCCGGTTTCTCGTTACTCATTTACTTGATTTATCACTAGTCTAGCGAGTCTATTATTCGTCGTTTACTTAATATCCTGATTATCTACAAATAAATGGCACTTCTAGTACATATTATTCTACATAAATTTTCGCATTAATTTTATCGTATTATTCTCATCGGTTCCCTTTATTTTAATTCTTTTTCGCTGTGTCAACTTCTTTATCTTCTTAATTTTTGTCTTTTAATTTTAAGTTTATTTTGAATTATTTTTAACTCGTATCAAGTATCTATTTGCTTCGTATAAATTATCGATATAGTTTTATCAGTTATCTATGTAGTCTTAAAAATTAACTATTTTTATCAAATAAATAATCACAATTGTATCAATAATCGTCTCGTTAATTATTCTCCTTTATCTCTCCATAAAATGTCCAAAAAGTTTCATAATGCGTAAGTGCTGGCGCTCTATGGGCCTATTAATTTAAACACTCTTGCCTTATTTTTATTTTTTTAAAAACATTTATCCGCTGGTGCTCTACGTCCTTTTTAATTAAATATCTTTGTCTTTTTCCTTAAACTTTTATTAAATCCTGCTATCTATGGGCCTTTTATTAAATCCTAAATCTTTAATAGCTGGCGCTCTATGGACCTTATATTAAGTTGCTATTTATATGGCGTCTTTCTTAATTGAGTTTATCGGTGACCTGTTGAGTAACTTGCCTAGTCTGACAAGCTGGAGGCCTCACCCTGACTCAATACTTGGTCGCCTTTTGATAGCGCATTTTTCCGGTTACGCTTATCTCACCGCCGTTTGGATATTCGATACTCGGTGTGGGTATCCGGGTTTTTGTACCGAACTCCTGCTGGGCTACGTTCAATAAAAAACATTCCTTCAGTACTCGGTGTGGTATCCGGGCTGTGTACTGCGACGAATGTAAAAGTATGGAAGTGCCTAAATGTTTGACCAAGCTCTAAAAGTTGTTTACTTGATCTCCCGAATAGTGAAAAAAAGAAAAGTTTCGGAGACGTCTCCTTCTACCACTAGTCCGTTTCGCGTCAGATTTACAGCTCTGCTTGGCTACCTAATCTGATCCTTAGTAGGACCTACCGGTTAGTTCACATCTCACCTACCGCTTGATGTCCTCAATACTCGGTGTGGGTATCCAGGTTGTGTATCGAGCGGTCTAGCGCTATCAGTCCCTTGGCTGATAACATCCCGAACACTAGTGCCTCGCCACCAGCTAGAGAAAAAATATTCCTATAGGTATCTTTGAGAGATTTATGGCTCCCTTACCTTATTTTCCAGGACTTATGGCTCCTGCACCCTTATAATGCGCATGTTTCAATTTTTATTTTTTTTCGGTTTCCCCCTCACATTCCCAATTCAAAAATTGTAGTAATTGCGTTGGTTTGTTCCCCGGAAAGGTGATCAATCTCTCGCCAGAAACTCCCCAACATTTGCGACAGATCCTAATACCTTCCTCTCATCGGGCTGATCAGGATTCCCCATCTGGTTAAGCGTACTATCGTTATGATAGCTCAGATTATCACTTTTTCCTTGTCTTATCTCAATATAATATAGGTAAAACATAAAAGAATATACACTAGGAAGTTTTTCTATCGGTTGTCGAAAATTTTCCATCCAAATGTGCAGTCCTTTTGGATCTCGCCGGTTTTTTGTCTCCCTCGTTTGGCTTTTCGTATGTTGATTTTATTTTTCTCATCGTTATTTTATTCACTCTTATTTAACAACTACTCATTTACAAACAATACACATTTATTGAATGGTATTTATAACCCTTTTTCAGTTCATGGATAAAATACTGTTACTCTTTCCTTTATCCTTCTCAAAAACTTAAATATCCACACGGTATTACCATTACTCGAGCTTCCTCTGTGCGACATACATAGCATTCTCGATAAGCTTTAGTCTGTTTTTCCATCATCTGCGTCATTTCCTCCTCAATTGTTTCAACCTTTTTCATCATCATACTCCATTACTTACAAAATTCGATTATCTCCAATCTCATATACAGAATCTCATATATTCTTTTAATTTTCACTTCCTCATTAATATTGAATAATTTTATTAATATACATAGTTCATCGGGGTAGAGGTTCGAAATTGTTTATTTATTAGCTCTTCTAGGTTGTTAATCTCAATATTCAAATATTTTCTCAGTTTCTCTCTGATTTGTTTAGCTAATTCCAGCTATCAATAAAACATTAGTCAATTTAGTTATTATACTAGTTTATGATTATTTATTCTATTATAGTCTAATTGCTTTCACTGGTTTGCATGTCTTTCTTTTTGATTTTAGTTTGTTTTTCCCCGTTTAAATCTTGTTTTACTCCTATTATTTATTTTTATTCTCTCAGCTTACCCCGTTTCTATTTACTCCTTTTGTTCTAACCCTTTAATTTGACATTATAATTTTGTATGTTTTATTGTTTATGTGCAGTATTGTCATTTGTATATTGTTTTTATTATTACTTGTTATGTAGTCAGTTTGTTTTCTATTATTTTATCTGTCTTTTCTCTATCGTCAAGACGTTTTTTCTTGCTTATTATTGTCTCTAGCAGAAATCTTGTATATTGTTTCCTTTGTTCATTGCTAAGTCATCAAATTTTCACTTGGTGGGTAAGCCGTCTGTTTTATTTCATTTTGTATACAAATCCATTGTTTTCTATAGTATTGTTTCTCATTTTTGTGGACAAATACTTCGTTTTTCACAGTTTTTTGTTGATCTCCCTTTTTCATTGAGCCCCCAAATTTGAATGTGGTGGTGAACCATTTGTTTCATAAAAATTGTTTTGTATAAATTGTTATCAAGTTTCTTTTTTCATTGAGCCCCCCAAATTTTTATGTGGTGGGCAAGCCATTTGTTTCATCAACATTTTTCTCATTTTGTAGAAAAATCGATCGTTTTTCATTGTTCGTTATTAAGCTCCATTTTTCAAATTCGTCGTCTATCTGAGGTCCGGCAAAAGAACGTCCCGACATTTTCTGTTTGATAAAAGAATTCTTGCTTCTGGTTTTTGTATAAGAAATCATTCTAAATACCGGCTGAGGGTGCACTGACAAACTCTCTGTTATTTCTTAACTTGTGTTGGCGAATAGGGTTGGTTTTTATTTATTTTTTCCTAGGGTTTTTTGTGCATCTAACCCCTAAACGCCAGCAAGATTATTATTCTGTCCCATCTATGTACCCATGGTGAGTGCCATGTTGGTACTGTACATAGAGGTTGAAAATTCATGAGCAGGTGAGCTCCATTGCTAGAACTACTCCTCATGATATTTTCACTTTCGGGTTCTGGACTGCCGATGGAAGGTCTTACGTCTTTCTCTTTCTATATCCTGGTCCTTACTCGTCTATTCCCACAATTTCCATGCTTATTTATCGTCTTTACGCGTTATTTATAAATGTATTCTCCAAAAATTTGGGCAGTGTTCCTCCCTTATTTTTCGGCAAATTTCCTATTTCATTTATTCAATCACGGAATCGACTACATTTTTCCTAATTTACCTTTATCTTTCTCTATATTAAAATTTGATTAATAATTCTTTAACTCCCGGTACATTTCCCATGATTTTAAGTAGTTACAACCCTCTGCGGTCACTTTAAGAAAACATTTCCCTCTTCTGTCAGAATAGATCATTCAACTTTTGGAAAAATACTTTCAAATTTACATTCCTAGCCTATCCTATCCTTTCCTAATTGATTTTCTGATTTATTTTCTGACAAAGTTTTAAATTTTCCCTACAAAACTTTATTCCCGCTTAACTAAAGTCGCACTTCCCGAATTTTATTCCGACTCGTTCCGGCCACTTTTCAGTTGCCGCCCCGAGTGTACAACGGCGCCCTGCGTAGCGGTCCTGTGCATTATCGCCAGACCCGACTGCGGACTGCCGAGGGGTCCACGAGGCATGACCCGCGAGCTCAACTAAGGGTTTTCACCCACTAGCCGGCCCGAGATCCGTCCCATGGACCATCTATTACAATACTTATTATAAATAAGATTTTAGGGGGACTTGTCAGTGGCACCAAAAGATTCCACGACCATCCAGAATAAAATCAAAGTAACAAGACCTTGAAATATATATTTATACAAAAAATAACAGTACTTACAATCCACAGTCATGCAACCAGATTTGAAAAATTGGCATAAATTGGCATACAAAATTTGGTCTAAGAATGATTCACTGCTAGTCTAAAAATGCCTAAAAATTTTTCTAGTAGTCACCTGACTGAAAAAATGTCTAAGACAGTCTAAAAATTGTGAAAATGACTGCTGTATGTATAGTGTTTTTGTGCCTGTGTGCGACCAATTGGCGATTTTTCGCCATTTTTAGGGCTTTTTAATTATTTTATTTATTTCGAAATATTTTTGTAATTTTTTATATATTTTTCCTTATTTTTTGATATATTAATATTACAATGTTGAATTTTATTTTTATTATTATTTTTCCATAATATTATTTTTTTTTTAACGCCAATATTTTGTTTTCTGGTCGCCTCTTCTGCCTGTGTTTTTTCTAAACCTTATTTTGCAAGGTTTTGGCAGTTTATTTTATTTTTCGTATGTTTCTTTTTGCATCTGTAGGCGTTTTTCCGAATTTTAATTAATTATTTGTTTTATTTAATTTTTGTTATATTTTTAATTTGTTTTAATTAATATGTTTTATTTTATTTTTGATCTCTTCTTGCGGTGAGTGCTTATGTTACGGCAGCCATATTGACAATTTCCAAACTACATTAATCATTTTGTTCTAACTTATACAATTTTCACCTTTTTGTTTAAATTGGTTTTGTAATTTTTGTTTTAATTTTGGCTTTAAGCCCAACACTTGGTTGTTTTGATCTTTCCAAATAAAGATGCTTTCATCCCGGCTGAGCCCCCAAATTTGTATGGTGGGTTTCTGGGTGTTGATATTTTGAAACTATATGGTTGTTAACCAGACAACCCCATACAAATATCTTTCGCTTACCACTCGGCACCCGTTGCTAAGCAACGTTGGAACTGTGTTCGAGTGGGTGGATTGTCCGCAAAAAGTGAGTGCTAATGCTATAATTGATCGAAGAATCCATGGGTCCAACGAGCTGCCGATAGAAGACCTGTGCTCGATTTCGTTTTTAAGTCCCATTATTCTCCTATCACCTTCAAATGTTAACCTATACTCTCATATAATTTATCATTATGTCTATTCCCATAGTTCTTCTTATCATTGTTCGTATTATCGATTTTTACCATGACCTGTAAACCCTTCGTTATGTTAAATATCCGCACCGTATCTCTCTTACTCTTATCCCTATTATAAATACTGTTGGGCTCAGAGCCAAAATTAAAACAAAATTACAAAACCAATTTAAACAAAAAGGTGAAAATTGTATAAATTAAAACAAAATAATTAATGTCGTTTGGAAATTGTCAATATGGCTGCTGTAACATAAGCATGCACCGCAAGAAGAGATCAAAAATAAAATAAAACATATTAATTAAAACAAAATAAAAATATAACAAAATTAAATAAAACAAATAATTAATTAAAATTCTTGAAAAAGCCTACAGCCGCAAAAAGAAACACACGTGAAATGAAATAAACTGCCAAAACCTTGCAAAATAAGGTTTAGAAAAAACACAGGCAGAAGTGGCGACCAAGAAATAAAATAGCAAGGATAAAAAGAATATCATAAGAAAATAATAATAAAAATAAAATCCGATAACATAAAATTAAGATATCAAAAAATAAGAAAAAATATATAATAAATTATAAAAATAATTTGAAATTAATAAAATAATTAAAAAAATCCTAAAAATGGCGAAAAATCGCCTATTGGTCGCACACAGACACAAAAACACTATATTTACAGCAGTCATTTTCACAATTTTTAGACTACTAGACTTTCTTAGACAATTTTAGTCAGGCAGAAAATTTTTAGAAATTTTTAGACATTCTTAGACGAACAGTAAGTCACTTTTAGACAAAATTTTTATGCCAATTTATGCCAATTTGTCCAATTTGGTTGCATGACTGTGGATTGTAAGTATTGTTTTCTTGTATAAATATATAATTCGGAGTTAATGTTTTGTTATTTTAATTTTATTCTGGATGGTCGTGGAATCTTTTGGTACCACTGACAAGTCCCCCTAAAATCTTATCTATATATATGTATCGAAATAGTTCTCAGATAGGCAGATCGGCGAATCCGGCTGATGGATTAAGTTCCCTATTTGCGATCGCGGGTCGAGCTTGTCTGAAATCTCGGTCTGTCCGCGACGGGGCCTGACAAAATGGCAGAGGACCCTCCCGTAGGGCACCGTTAAACAACTCACAGTGTCTGATGGAAACGTCGGTCGGAGTGAGCACTTAAAATCATGGGAAGTGCGACTTTAGTTAAGGGGGAATAAAGTTTTGTATTGAAAATTTAAAACATTGTCGGAAAATTAATTGGAAAATCAAGTAGGAAAGGATAAGATAGTGTAGGAATGTAAAGTTGAAAGTATTTTTCCAAAAGTTGAATGATATAATCTGACAGAAAAGAGAAGTGTTTATTGAAGTGACCGCAGAGGGTTGTAACTATTTAAAATCATGGGAAATGTACCAGGAGTTAAAGAACTGTTAATCAAAATTTTAATATAGGTAGAAATAAAGGGTAAACTAGGAAAAAAATGTAGTCAATACAGTGATTAAACAAGTGAAATAGGAAATTTACCAAAAAATAAGGGAGGAACGCTGTCCAAATTTTTGAAGGATACCTTTATAAATAATGAGTAAAGATGACACGTAGGTATGGGAATTGTAGGAATAGACGAGTAAGAACAAGGATATAGAAAGAGAAAGACGTAAGACCTTTGTGGGGTTTATGATTTTGACAACCTCGATCCCAGATGTAAAATGTACACTGCGCCCAGTGGTTACCCGTTGCTAAGCAACGTTGGTAATGTAACCATGGGTTTTGAAATCGCCAAAGGTGAGCGCCATAGAGGAACTACTCTGGCCCGACCTCAAGCTGGGTCCAACACACTACCGTTAGAAGGCCTGTGTGTGCTTTATTCACTCTGGTCCCATCTTTATCTGTTTTATCTTACATAAGCGATTAATTACTGGACTTTCGTTATTTAATCTCGTGTGTACTAACGTTATGCTATTTCAAGTGACCACCGAAATAATAGAAAAACAATTAAACAAAAAAAAACATGTATTCGAGGATAACAATTACGCATTGGCCTAGGGTTGAGCAGCTCGACGCTTGTCTCGTTCCTTCCTCCCCGGTCGATGGATGTTGGGCTTTGTGGTAGTCTTTGGAGCCGTTATTGTATCTCTATATGCTAGCTGAGCAGGGGCGAAGACAAGGGGGTACGTCACCGCTGCGCCTTCTTGACAGGCTGACACTGCCACTTCCAGACCCCTTATTTGTGTTCTCAGGTTCTGGTTGATTTGTTTCTCCTCTGACCAGCCCTTTTGAGCCGCTTTTATCTTCTAGTAATGCGTTTTTACCTTCTTCGGCTCTACCAAAGTAGCTTTAATTTGTTGTACTTCCTTTGTCAGCTGTAAGATTTGCACATAAAAACTTTTGTTGATTTTGCGCAAGTGATCCAACTCTTGTTTTAGGATTTTCATTGGTTCCATATCTACAAAAGAGTGTTATTAGATCGTGTTATTTCACTTCAGTTTATTTAATTAATTACAATCATTAACTATAGGGTCCTACAGGCGTTATTATTAACAATTCAAGCTAAACAAGTACCAAAGTCAACTAAGATGTTTTATTTCATTTAACTAAGGCATTCGTAATAATGTTCTATTGTCGATAATTGTCATAACGAGTTTTCCGATGATGCTCGTAGGGATTTGGTTTCGGAGCCGTCCGAGCGTAAGGATGCTCGCTGTGTCCTTCGGCTGGCTCTTCATTCCTTCTCATGTTACGGGGAAGGATCTTCCGCGGAACAACTACATTGATGGCCACGAGGTTGAATGAAGTGTTGTACGGCGGAGAGTAACCATCCGACTGTCGATCCTACCCGCTGCGATGTCCTCATTTACGTTAGCGAGATAACGCCTGGCCTGATCCACTTGAATATCAGTTTGCCACTGATGTTCCTCAAAACGAGCGAGGAGGAACTCAGCTTGACCACGGATTTCTCTGGCCGGATTGCGGCCAGATTCCCGCTTTATGGCGACAAACGGGAGCTCGACCTCCTCCGTTTGTTGCAGGGTGCCGGATCTAGATTATCTGACCTGGGATACGGTTTGCCGCATGTGCGGGGAAACGTACGGTGACTCGGGATTCATCGATCCACGACTCATCTAAACGAAAAACAATTACAAAATATTTCTCCAATTTTCTGGGTCGTCTAATTTTCAGGTAATTACTCAGATGCGAGCCGGTAAGTGAAGTTGCGCACTTCATTGGTTATTTTCATCGATTATGTTACTTGACCGTCTTCAAAACGCAGTACACCGTCGAATGTATGTGGCGTGATGTCGTCTTTTAGTTGTACTGTCGCGGGTTTCATCCCTATTATCATTCCTATAAACTCAGTTTGAAAGGAGGTTGCTTTCTACTACGAGGGTCGATGTACACGTTCTATAAGGAAACGTCGATCTACCCGACCCAGTCGAGATGAGGAGGAAATCCGAGTCTATTAGTACTATTATCAACGTAACAAATTTGACGTTATTATTTTGAAAATCGATCTTTCAATTTATTTTCTTTATCTCTGTTTAAAAAGGAAATTTGATACTGTAGGAAAATTCAACCTAAAACAAAATACATTTTTCCTGATCAACATTTCCTACAAATTTGGTCTTCAAATAGTAAACGGTGAAACCTAAATTAATTCAAGTTATAATTACTTAGAGTTAAAGAAATCAATTAAATGAACTGTACAAGATACGGATTTTCCCGATCTAGAAATATTCAATTATTAATGTAGTGACATACCGATTTTGAGCCCGTTGTTTTAATCTATTTACCTTTAATTATGGCATTAATAACGCATTAACGTTTTGAAAAAATCTTTTTGTTGGATGGTGAATAAGTGAGAATGTCATTTTTGTTATTTAAATTAAGAATAATACCGAATTTTCTTACAAATTACTCTCTGCCAAAAGTACCACATTTCATATACTAGAAGGTTATAAAATTTCATTCACTATTTGATTTAATTGATAATATTAAGGATATCTAATTATTTGTTACACTAATCACCAGTAATATTAGGATGAGACTCTTATTTGGACAATACTGTGAGTAACAATCTTATTTTGGATTATTTTAATTGACTACTATAGTGAACTATCCCAAATAACTAGCTCCAACATATTTAATAGTAACATGCCGATGATATATAATTTATTACAAAAAATCTGTTATGGTTTAATAGATATTATTAATGAAACATTTCAATTTACTCTAATAAGTTAACATGCTGATGATATATAATCTATTACTAAAAGAACCTTTTATGGTTTAATAAGTATTATTAACGAAATATTTTAATTTACTCCAATTATTTATATAATCTATTACTAAAAGAACCTTTTATGGTTTAATAAGTATTATTAATAAAATATTTTAATTTACTCCGATTATTTATATAATCTATTACTAAAAGAACCTTTTATGGTTTAATAAGTATTATTAACGAAATATTTTAATTTACTCCAATTATTTCAGGATATTATCGATAACCTGAAGTTGAACTTCTCGGCATGGGCATTCATTAAAAAAAGGAGGTTTCGTCATTTGGTAAGTTTGGGTGTCATCGCCAAATTAATTATTCCCCATTGTCGACATGTTAGACTGTTTCAACACTCGGATCATCTCCTCATCGAACGGGTCAGAGTAAGATCGGGGATTCCTGTGTGAGTTTTGTGATTATCACCTAGTGTAATTGGAAATTTCTCTAAGATCGATTATCCTCTGCCGTGTTAGTTCAGGCCTCTCATAATCTCTTCATGAAAAACAGAATAAGGTAGAACACATTCGTTAACGATGTAAAATTTTATTTTTCATAAATACTGCTATCTTTATTCTAACCCGGGAGGTTGGTATTGGAATCGGTTGTCTCTGGGTTTCCGTCTAAGGATTATATGGGTGAATAAGATGAATTAACGAATAGAAATTATTTTACTTTAAGAGTGGGATCTTGGCTCTAGAATTACATCTTCTTCTGGGATCCTAGCTGGAACATTCTCATCTACTCGATTTGGTCGATAGGGCATTCTTAGTTTTCCGAAAATAACAGTCGGTCTCGATTTGTCAGCGACTTTTATATTGTCTAGTGTGTTACTGCCACAATCAATTAGCGGTATCACTAAAAGGTCACGCCGACTATCGCTGGTTAGAAAATAATCTTTCGAGTGGGTGTGCGTATTCGTCGTCACTATTTGTCGGACTGTGCATGTGACTATTGCAGATTTTATGCGAACACAGCTCGATGGTTTAGTTACACGGTTGGTTTTCTTAAATAATTTTATTTATAACTATTGATCCACTAGTGTATAAATGTCGAAGTGGAGGTATAGTAGGTATTTATTCTCAACGATCATATTCACCCTGTTATTTTGATTTTTATCCAGCTATCTCCGGTTTATTTGTCGTTTATCATTCAGGCTACTCCGTTAGGTCAATTCAATACTATGTGTTTGTCGATAATTTAATCTGATGAACCGTTAAATATTTTAGCCTTTCAAAGTCTCGATTTACTGGTGCCCGGAGTTTGGTGGGAAAATTCGTCACGGCAGTATTTCAATTATTCGGAAAAATTTTGATTTGTTACTAGTGAACATTGCCAAATAAAATCGTGACAAGAATTTGATGGGGAATTCGTCACGGCAGCATTGCAATTATTCGGGATAATTCCAACTCACTACTGGTGAACCTTATCAAAATAAAAAATTTGAACCTGTTGTTCGTTATCATTTTTTGGGAATAATTTTATTGGAGGGAATTGCTGGAATTGTTTACTTATTTTTGGTCGAGTGGTGGGTATCTTTTCGTTGTGATGTTGTTTGGCGATTCATAGGTTTCACTAACTTTCATTTATTCATTTTTGGTATCTTTCAAATTTTCTATCAAATTTTCTGAGGGTTCTTCGCTAATTATATTTCCTACACGAATTGATTTTAAGTAGTTTTATTTAAGACATAATAATTTGAAGGCTATAGCAACGATTTTATTTTTTAATTCCCCGTTACCTTCCCCTTTGATTGACCTTAGGCGCATTGTGTTTATATTATAGATTAATGAATGCCCACTGGACTACTCGGTGTTTTAGATTTTAGCCGTATATGAATATAATTTAGATCGAGTTTATGGGAAATGGGTGCCGGCGAAACAGCCAAAAGACTATTTCCCCTTCACCTCTTTCCCCTATACGGAATGATATTGACGTTCCAGCTCCTGCGTTCTCACGCCGGAGCCTTCACGGGCACGAATTATTGGCGATTATACACGCACTTACACAATTCGATTGTATGTGTGATTTTAATTACTTGTAAGATGTTTCGGTTGTGGGCCGGAAAAATTTCGACGTAAAAATTCATTTCATTAAATATTTTTATTGCTGCATAATATAACATAATTTTCGTTCATAGCATAACATAATCTTCATTCATAGAACATCATAATTCTCTCCCCACGCCGACGCCCAAGTAGAGCTCATTTGAGGTTGCAAGGTCGCGACTTGGAGAGTTTTCGAATATCCTCTCACTCACATTAGAATTTCGGCTTCCATGGATAAAAACTGATTAAGACAATTCAAGTTCCTTCAAACTGGTTAAAGTGGTTCAAGTTTTTCCAAAACCTGATTAAAATTATGTGAAAATGAATCGGTATATATACCTATTGTACGACCCTAACCTTGCGTGTTAATTTTGATTTAGTAAAACAAAGTTTGACCTTGTGATTTTCTAGTATATTCTATTCTTAATTTTACTATTTTGTAATTTAATTTGACAATTTTTCTTTTGAATTTTTTAATTGAATTGTTTCCAATTCAAATTATTTGATTTTTATTCCATTTTCATGGAATTTCGCATTTTTGGTAAATTGTCGTATTTCGGTCAAATTATTTAGGTTTTCGTGTTATTTTTATGTTTATTTCGTGCGGATCTTGTTGCATTTTGTTATTATTTTAATTTATTTTTGTGTTTTATAATTTTATATTTAATTGTTTTCTTTCTCGTATTTTAGCAGGGTTAGTTGATGTTTTATAGGTCCGATTTTAAATCTGCATGTTGTATTTGCGTGTGTATTACCGATTCATTTAAACAATTTACAAGGCCGTTTGTGTTCTGGCCCAACACTTTCCATCGGCAGTCAAGAACCCGAAAGTGAAAATATCAGGAGGAGCAGTTCTAGAAATGGAGCTCACCTGCTCATGAATTTTCAACCCTTATGTACATTACCAACATAGCAATCAACATGGGTACATAGGAGGGATAAAATAATAATCTTGATGGCGTTTAGGGGGTAGATGCACAAAAACCCTAGAAAAAATAAATAAAAATCAACCCTATTCGCCAACACTACAATGTTCCTTATTCTTATTGCTAGGCTTATCATTGATACTATTATATGTATTACCTTTATTAATTGTTACTACTATTACATTTGTTATTATTCTTATTACTATATAATTACCATTAAATTTATTATATTACCACTATTCTTATTATTACTATTATCATTGTTATTATTATCATTATCATTACTATTATTATTACTATTATTATCATTATTATTATTATTATTATTATTATTATTATTATTATTATTATTATTATTATTATTATCATTATTATTATTATCATTATTATCATTATGATTACTATTATTATTACTATTATTATCATTATTGTTATTATTATTATTATTATTATTATTATTATTATTATCATTATTATTATTATTATCATTATTATCATTATGATTACTATTATTATTACTATTATTATCATTATTGTTATTATTATTATTATTATTATTATTATTATTATTATTATTATTATTATTATTATTATTATTATTATTATTATTATTATTATTATTATTATTATTATTATTATTATTATTATTATTATTATTATGTTTTTATAGGGATCCGTCCTTATTTCTTAACTTTATAAAAATATTTTTCTTATATAAAATTTAGCCGTAATTTATCCTTATCTTTACAGTTTTCGGTAAAGTATTTTTAATAATTTGAAAAATTTTAGCAGCGTTCCACCCTTATCTTTCGGTTTTATCGGATTATTATACAAACAGTTTGAGCCGCGCTAGACCCTTTCCTAACAATATTCGCTGAAGTATTTTAATTAATTCGAAAAATTTGAGCAGCGTTCTGCCCTTATTTTACGGTCTTATCCGATATTTTATTAATTACTGAGCCGTATTCTACTTTTACTTCGTTATTTTGATAAGTATTTTAGTTGATTCGGAAAACTTGAGCAGCGTTCCGCTCTTATTTTATGGTTTTATTAGAATATCATACCAACAATTGAACAACATTCCACTTTTACTTTACTATTTTTGATAAGTATTTTACTTAATTCGGAAAATTTGAGCAGCAATCAGCACTTACACAGCTCGAAATTTATGTATAAGTTTAATAACTTGCAATATGTTTTGGCTGTGGGCCGAAAAAGGAATGAATGAAAATTACCAGATCAATTGGGTAAAAACCTCGAATGCATGAAATAATCGTCGGAAGTTTGTAAGCATATAATAGAAAATCGTAGTAGCATAATTCATAATTCATCATATATTGAAAATTCGTAGTAGCATAATTTATAATTCATTGAAAAATTCGTAGTAGCATAATTCACAATTCATGGCATTTACACACTAATCTACCAATCAACAAGTTTGCAGTCATCCATGCAGATAGCTGCAACGCACACTACTACGATCAGTCTTCAGGTGAGACTGAAAATCAATATTCCAATCCAGTTGAAAATAATACTGCAAAGTAGTTGTGTTGATTTATGAAAACACATTGGTATATATACCTATAATTTGGCCTTAACCTTGCGTGTTATTTTTATTGTGATTAAACAAAATTCGGCCTTGAAATTATTGGTGTTATCTAAATCAAATTTTTATTAATTTCTTAATTTAAATTGGTAATTTATTTTTAACATTTTTAATTAAATTTATTCAGCCAAAAATATTTTATCTTTATTCATTTAATTCATTAATTTTTACTTTTATATAAATGGTCATTTTACGGTCAAATTTTCTTGTTATTATGTTATTTTTTATGTAAATTTCGTGCGATTCTTGATGCATTTTGTATTTATTTTATTTTACTTTTATGCTTTTGATTTTATATTTATTTATATTCTCTCAGATTTTAAAGTGTTTAGTTGGTGTTGTATATTGTATTTTAAGTTATCTTGGTGCTGGGTTTTTGTCATGTATTACTGATTTTCAAGGCTATTTGTGTTCTGGCCCAACACTTCATTACTATAAGTTATCATTTTACTTTCAGATTCGCCGTTTACCACTGACGAATCCTCACGGCCACAGCTCCGTTGCAGATGAACTGTGCTTACACGGAGCCGTTGATTTTGTATAGTTACTTTCTTGTGAGATGTGTTGGCTGTGGGCCGGAAAATTTTCGACTTTTAAATATGATATAATAAAACCGTATACCTGTCAGAATACCTATAATTCATTATCCACAATAGTTACATTCATAGGCATATTTGGCAATAGTTACGTTCATAAACACATTCATAGGCATATTTGTCAATAGTTACGTTCATAAACACATTCATAGGCATATTTGGAAATAGTTACATTCATAAATACGTTTATAAGCATATTCATCAAAGACTCCTCACTTCATCTAATTTGAATCCTCGTATAGAATTAGTTCTGAAAAAAATTTCTCTCACACAAGCTTCCTGTATCACACAAAAGCGCTTCTGTTCAAGAATATTTTTGCTAGTGATAAACGGTAAGAGTGTTTCATCAGGAAAAGTAATTCAAATTATATAGAAATGAATCGGTATATATATATATATATACCTATTCTGTGACCCTAACCTTGCGTGTTATTTTTAGTGCGATAAAACAACATTTGACCTTGAAATTATTTGTGTTTTCTAAATCTAAATTTTATTATTTTCTTAATTTAAATTGACAATTTATTCTTAAATTTTTTAATTGAATTTATTCAACCAAAATTATTTTATTTTAACTCATTTAATTCATTAATTTTTTACTTTTATATGTTGGGCCAGTACAAGATTTTGTTTAAATGAATTGGAAACAGCACGCAAACATAACACGCAAAATTCAAAATCGGACCCATAAACATCAAGTAACCACCTAAAAATGCGAGAAAACACATAAGTTAACATATAAAATAGAAAAACGTAAAATTAAATTAAAATATTAACAAAGGCACCAATATATGCACGAATTGACACAGAAATAACACAATAACAAAAGATTTGACCGAAAAAGTGACAATTTACGAAAAATTCAAAGAGTTCATGAATAAATTGAACAAAAATAAAATAATTCGAGACAGAAATGATTAAATTATTTGTTAATGATTAAATTGTCAAATAAATCGAAAAAATAATAAAAAATTAGAAATAAATTAGACACATAATGGCAAGGTCAAATTTTGTTTTAACGCATAAAAATTAACACGCAAGGTTAGGGTCACAGAACAGGTATAAATACCAATCCATTTTTACAAAGTTTTAATGCTTTTCACTCAGTGAATAGATTACTTTTCGCCAGAGCAATTTAATTCAAAGGAGCAACTCTCGATAATTTTTTTCATACTGCGAAATCAAGTAACTTAATGTAAGCTCTACTTGCTCGTATGTATGGGGACCTCTTGTCGTATGTTGATATGTATGAACCGAACTATGAATGAACCATGATGCAATTGTTTCAACAAATATATGTATTATGAAAACGAATCTTCAGTTATATGTCGAAATTTTTCTGGCCCACAGCCACACATCACACAAAAAAGCAAAATCAAAACGCAACTAGTCACACTGTGTAAGTGCGGTTTCTCCGCCTACAGTGTGTGCCCGTGAGAGCTCTGTCGTGCGTAATGACGGATCTCGAACGTAAATATTCTATCCATTATAGGGGCGGTGGGAAGATTGAGAACTAGTCTTTTGGCTGGCTCTCTTTCACCCATCTCCCGAAAAATCGACCTAAAATATCTAATTATAAATCGGCTAAAATGATAACACCGAGTAGTCCAGTGGGTACTCGTAAAATCTAATATGAACACCAGAACCTTAGGACTAAATTAAGGCTCGGGCAGTGAGGACTTGAAACCGATGCGATGCAGATAAATTTAATAACAAAATTGTGATTAATTTGATCTAAAGTAATTGAATCTATGACTTAAAACTCGACGCGACGTAAATAAATTAATATAAATAAATTGATTGAACTAAAACTGAATTTGTGACTAAAATATAAAAGAATAATTTTCGTAAAGTAATCAAGATGTAGTTAATGAGTAAATAAAATCAATCTATAATTGAACTACCTAGGTAATAAAAGAAAGTAAAATTTTAAAAGTGATCCATGATTGAATTATCCTCTGATTAAATCTAAAGTAATAAAATTCATGATTAGGAAGCCGACAAATAAAATAAGGAAACAGAACTTTACTAAAATGACGGACAATTAAATTGTAGATGATAAAGCGGAAGTAACTGATTCCAATAAAAGAATAACTAATAGATCAACTAACATTTCGAAAAAATGATTTGTGAATCAAAGCAGCCATCATTGATGAATAATAAACCAAACTTAACAACCGAACTTAGTTTCTTTAACTAACTGAAGGATAAAGAGGTAATTAACGGATCAAAGGATAATTCAATGATTTGAAATAATACAAATGCACTATAGATAATAAATAAAAGACGACGAAAGTAATAATATTAAATCGAACCAGACGTAAATAAACAACCTAATCGGAATGATTGAAAAATGTAGCAACTATCATAATAAGTCAAATCGTTAAAATGCGATAAATTAATAGTAAGCATAATTAACAGAGGTAAGGGATCAATTGCCACAAATCAGTAATAAATAATTGTATATCATAACCTCACCGATAGAAGTAAATACCGTAAATTGATAATAGATTAAGTAGGAATCATAGGTGAATAACAAGTAATGGTCAAAACAAACTCCCGATTAAATTGGCGATAGTAATTAAATCATAAAATGAAAACTATAGACCCTTACGTCATGAGACAACAATCGAACTATGAATAATATTAGGAGCATTCCATAGCGAAAATAACAAAGTTAAATTAATTTTCAACATTTGAATATCACAACAGCACCCAAGAGTCCAATTCGAGAGTAGACATCGACGAACGCAATAAAATAATCTTCTTCGTGGCGAGTAATTGAAATTAGATACCCCGATCAGTTACACCATGAGGAATAAACGGAATCCGATAGAAACCTTGATAGAGTTCATGCCATCGAACGGGGGAATCGCTCAAAAGTACCTCAGTTGAAAAGTTCACCTTCTTAGTTAATATCTAGTTTCCGATAAGGTGATCCAGCAGAATAATGACGCACAATTAAATAATTTCCACAACGACATGAACAATCGATTCATAGATAAATCATAGTCCGAATTTTGACACCCGAGTAAACAAAACTATTTACAAGTGCAGATTACAAGGCAATGATGTAGACCTAATGACAAATATCAGGTCATAGTTTTGATGAGATCGGGGACATTGCGAATGAATTGAAACATTGAATAAATAACTGTCATAAAGATCAATCCGTTCATCGATCCAGCGGATTTATAAAGACGATAAGGTGATTAGTGACATCAATGATAACTATAATGAACTTTCACCGACAAAATTTAATTAATAATAAATAACATTTGACATAGGTAACAAATCCGAGAATAATAGATCAACGAGTAACAACATTACGAATTAATAAAGATAAATTAATTTTCATTTCACCCACGCCACCACGTCATAGCAAATAGATTTATAACTATAAAAAGACTAACAAAAACTCACAATTCATACTACACAAATCTCGATGATCCTCAATCAGCAAGTACCGATCGTAGATGCAAACGAACCAGAGATCCTCTACAGGGACGAATCTCGAGGAACGATACTCGTATGCCGAGTGGGGAGAGGCAGCAAGGTACTTTCGTACATAACATTTTCTCTCTTTTGCCTTTAACTAAAATTAACCCTTTTACAATCGTACTGTTGAAATAGAATAGGTTGCAACTTTTACAGTTTTCACGAATAGACATTTGTAAATATGAATCATAACTAAATCTATTATATATTCAGATCGCAGAGACCCATATGGAAGTTGGAACGATAGCTCCCGAGTAACTCTCCAAATTCCGAGCGCTTCCGCCGCTCGATATCGCCAAGTGCTGTGGATAACGGATACCAGTTATCCACTTATGGAGATTCAAGCTGGCCGCGCAGATCTGAATATCAAGCCGAGGAAGTCGAACTACCGAGCATCGCTATCAAGCGCGAGCCCGGCAAAAACCCAGCGCGAGAAGCCCGCCAGCGAGCCGAATTTACGGCCATGAAGATGGAGGAGTTAGAGCGAAAATATCACCGGAAGGCAGTTCTAGCCAGACAGCGGCTAACTCAAGTGAACCGGGACATAACAAGTGGAGCTATCCCGAGTACAGATGGCTTTCCTCCAGAGTACGGAGTTTCTTTCGAGTTAGATGATCCAAGGCTACTACAAATGTCGGCACCAACTAAACTGGTGTTACCAGAAAGGCTAATTCAGTCAACGCTCAGGAATCGACTTGGATCCAGCCAAACTGGAGATCACACGTACGCTAGCAGACATCCCCAATGGAACCTCAACAACAAAAATCGAAGAAACGCACGTTTTGATGACCCCAAATGAACCGGACAAATATGTTGATCAGTTTTTAGAGAACAATAAATTTTGATGTTTTACTTGTTATTCAATCTTTAGTTTTAGTAACTAAATACCTTTATGCTAGTATAAATGAATGATATAAGTTTCTCACTTTTCAATAAAAACTTAAAACAATAAAAAATATAGAAAGGTAAAACGTCTTTCAACTAAACCTTGACCAACCAGAGGGTTAACCCAAACTAATTGAGACGCTTGAGAAATAGCCGTTAATGTACCGTGAAAATAATTAAGAGAGAGGACCGATAGAATTAGGTTAACGTTGCAGATGACAAATCATTAAATATTTTAATTTTAGAAATGGAAGCCACGAGAATAATACACCGAGAATTAAAGAAACTCAGACGAGAAAACCAGCATCTACACCGACAACTCTTACAACAAAGTCGAGAATTACAACAGGTGAAAGCCACTTGGGCCGAACCAACAAATATGAAAGCGTTATACCAACGCCTTACTGCAGCACAACAGGGCTGGAAGGACGAAAGAGCATTAAATCAAGCGCAACGGACGCAAATCAAAGGATTGGATGTCGCCCTGTCGGCGTGCCAGGAGGGAAGTGCAGTGACTTACCCTCTGGTATTCGTTCCGGCACAATTGGCCTATCGCGACCAAGAAAAATCCCAATCGACCAACAAGAAACCTCGATCGCATGCTAGACCAGGTCGAACCGAGCGGTTGTGTCGTCGCGCCCAAGGAGTGGCCAAATGAAATAACAACCCCATGCCTGTTGATAACTAAATTCATTTGATAATAAATAAAATCGTTTTAGTTTATTATGTCGTTATTTGTAAGTAAATATAGAGAAGAGATTTATTAAAGAGAAAGTAATAAAGGGACTTGAAGCAAAAGACGGACATAGGCCTTCTAACGGCAGTCCGCTGAACCCGACATAGGACTAACCCTTAGCAGTTCTGATATCGGAACTCACCTTTGGAGGTCCTGTGACCAGTGGTTACAGTACCAACGTTGCCTAGCAACGGGTAACCATTGGCGGGCGTAAAAACACTTTGTATGTATGGGGTGAAGGTCATCCACACCACTAACCCACATATATAAATTGTCGTTTTTCGGTCATATTTTTTTGTTATTATGTAATTTTTTTATTTAAATTTCGTGCTGATCTTTTTTTTATATTTATTTATGTTCTCTCAAATTTATTGGTGTTTAGTTGATGTTGTATGTTGTATATTAAGTTACTTGGTCCTGGGTTTTAGCTTTATTACTGATACATTTAAACAATTTTCAAGTTCATTTGTATTCTGGCCCAACACTTCAGTTCAATAGATTCTGTCACTTGTACAATAGTTTCGCAAAATTGTAGAGTTTCGCTGACCAGTATTTTTCTCAGTGAACAATAGTAGTTTTTCTGACAAAAAACAGTGTAAACTTTTTGCAAGGAAAAAAGTAATTGCTCACAAAGTGATTAAAATTCTGTAAGAATGAATCGGTATGTATACATATTCTGTAACCCTAACCTTGATTGTAAATTTTGATGAGTTAAAATAAAATTTGAGCTAAGGTTTATTTGTATTATCTAAAGCTAATTTTATTATTTTTCTTAAATTTAATGAACAATGTATTTTTATAATTTTTCAATTAAATATTTTCGAGTAAAAATATTCCAATTCTTTATTTTATCTAAATTGTCCATTTTCGGTCCAATTTTATGTTATTAAGTTATATCTATTTAGATTTCGTGCGGTTCTTGGTGCATTTTGTATATAATTTTATTTACTTTTGTTTTTGTTTTTGCATTTAATTACAATTTCTCTCATATTTAAGGGTGCTTTATTGATGTTAATAGGTTAGATTTTAAATGTGCTTTGCTGTGTTTGGATGTTATTTCCGATTCATTCAAACAAAATTCAGTCTTGGCCTAACATTTATTATATTTCATTTTATTTTCTGTATTAAACAGTTATAGTTTATATTTTAGTGAATTAGGTAAATTTTGATCAAATTTATTGTGTTTTCCTGATATATTTGTGTAATTTCGTGCAGTTCTTAACGTATTGTAATTATTTATATTATTTTGTGTTTCTCATTTTATTATTTTTCAATTTGTTCTCTCCGACGAGAATCACCACAAATACCACATGCAAACGGGATAAGGCCAGAAATGCTAAGAGGGCCTGAATACGTCTTTTGTGGGCTAAGAAGAAAACCTGAAGCACAGCAACGACTTTTTATATTTCAATAAATGCATTTTCAGGCCACATATAAACTTTCTTATTGAGTAATTTTAATAAACAACTGAGACAACCGGGTTAAACTTAAAGTGACCAGGATGTAAGGAACGAGTAGATTGGGGATTAGATCAAAAGACAAGCACAACCCTTCTTACGGTAGGTTGCTGGACTCAGCTCGAGTCTGGGCCAGAGTAGTCTCTGTGAAAAAGCTCATCTTTAGTGAACTCACAACCCCTTGTTCCTTTACCAGCGTCAAAAAGTAGTAACCCACCACCAATAAACAATCAAAAAATATATTAGTATTTTAAATTTCCTATAAATTAAGGTTTATAATTAATGAAAAATTAATTTTATTACTTTTATTTACATTTTTAATGCTTTGTGATTATATTTTCCTGTGCATTCGTTTATCATCCTGGAAAAATGAAAAAAAAACATTTTAACAATTTGTAAATAATAATTAAAAGATAAAATGATTTTAATGTTAATTAACAAACTATTCATTTTCATTTAACAAAATTTGATAAATTCATAACATTTTAAGAAAAGATTGTTTTAATATACACATTAAATAACAATTTTTCACTCTTGTGCTTTTAACAATAATGGTTAAATCATTGAAGAGACCTAATATTTTAACTTCTGATGAAGTTATTAAACGACGTATTAATTTTAAATAATTATTTATAATTTTTAACTATCATTTTCAGCTCGAATATTGCCAGAAGTAAAAATTTCTGATGCCGAAACTGTTAGAAATGAAAAATGGATAAATCGTGAAAGAATTTTATACATTAAATCTAGGGGATTATCATATAAAGGCAGAGAATTAATGAAAAATTTGGTTCGTTTATCACCACATTGTCGAACTGAAAATACTCTTGACGTGAAAGGACAATTATCAGTTGTTTCAGAAATTGCTGAGAGTAGAAATTGCTCAAAAATAGTTCACTTTGAAGCTAGAAAAAATACTGACCTATACATGTGGATAGGTAATACTAACGTAGGTCCGTCAGTTAAATTCCTTTTGAAAAATTTCGAAACTTGTGAAAAATTCAAGTTCACTGGTAACTGCTTACATAGAAGCCGACCTTTATTATCATTCAGTAATGATTTTGAACACAGACTTGAGTTTCAATTTATTAAAGAAATGTTTACATCAATTTTTGGTATACCGAACATGCATCCAAGAATTCAACCATTTATTGATAGGATTTATTCTTTCTCAGTTGTTAAAGGAAATATAGTTTTTAGACACTATCAAATCGTTGATCATAAGACTCAAGAATTAGTTGAAATTGGCCCTAGAATGTTATTGGAACCTATCAAGATCTTTGAAGGCTGTATGAGAGGCGAAACGCTGTATTCAAACGAAAATTATGTCACTCCAAATCAAATCCGAAAAGAAAATAAGAAACAAGAACTTTTGGCTAAAACTTTAGCAAATTCACAGAAGGAAAAAGTTCACAAAAAAGCTCAACCTGGAATTTATGCTGTCGACGAGACAGATGACGTTTTTGCTTGAATAAATGTGATTTTTCGCTTGTGAATTTTTATTGTTATTGATTTTTTAAAAAATCTAAAATTATATATTAACATGAAATTAATTTTTCAATAGTACTAGATCAGAGATTTGTGGGTTGCCAAGTATATATATACCAAGAAATTTGGATATGAGCTACTACTTTTTACTGATAGTTTAATAACGCATAATATAGGATCGATTTTATATTTGCTCCCCCTTAAATTCTTGTTTCGTGAGTCCTGAAATCACGTTTGAGAATTCTCATAAAATGTCTCCATTTCACAATCAAATATTCATATTATTGCTAAATTTACTAATGACATTTTCACTTTATGGTTCTTGTCCACGATTATCTATTTGCTCCGATTTCAGTTGCCCTAATTTTTTTGTTAAAATTTGAGTATGGATATTCCTAAGATAAAGTGTTTTAATTACTTCAGAAAATTTGCTCATTATTTCACCCATATTTTATGAAAAATTGTATCATTATAATGGCTGAATATAACCTCTAACATTCTATTTATGAGACGATTTCCAATTCGTCGCTTCCATCCAGACATTTTAAAGGTCCCAGTGAGCTAAACTTTTGGCTATCATTCAAGTACTTTACATCCATTGAATTTATGGACATATGAAAATATAGAGATTATGAACAAAATTCATATAAAAACAATTAGTGTTGATAAAATTTAGCATAGAAAATTACATTAATAAAAATTGCAGGATTGAAGTGAAACAGTAATAAAAAATGAAACTTAAGCGTATATTTATACTACGTTTGTGTCTGTTACTGTCTCGCGCAATGTATTTGTGTCCAGGCTTTTCCGTTTTTATATGAAATTATTTCG
Organism: Schmidtea mediterranea; assembly: GCA_022537955.1. Lineage (NCBI taxonomy): Eukaryota > Metazoa > Platyhelminthes > Tricladida > Dugesiidae > Schmidtea > Schmidtea mediterranea. Next base: position 282,974,430 of record CM039679.1, read on the forward strand.
ATGATACCACTATTTTTATGATACTAATTTTAGTAACAGTATTAATTAATTTTTATTATGTTAATTCATACTTTAATTCTATTCCATCCATTTTTCCAATTCTAACATGTTGTATTTAATTATTGCTTTTTCGTTTGATAATACAAGACAACCTAATTCAATTGTTGCAGAATTATGGTTCTTCGTTTGTAAATACAACCATAATTATTAGTTCGTTAATTTATTATTTCGCCGCCATGAGGGATTTCAGATATTGATGTTTAGTAACCACAATATTTTATTAATTCTATTTTATTTTTAATAAATGTTTGTATTTCCTTGCATTTTAAAGTTATTTAAATGTTATTTATTTAAACCTTGAAATGTCTTGTGTTACTTTGTTTTATCTGTTGTTATGATAATGAATTTTAAAAAAACTTGGCGCGGTTTCCATGCTTTGTATTTTTGATGCCTTTAAAACAAATTAATTTTAAAATTTCAGTTCTAACCCAACACAATGTACGGACGAATTCCTAAAATAACATCTTATTTTAAATAATAATCCGTAGAAATACGAAAAAACCGAAAGCAAAAAAAAATCTTTTCGAATTTAAGAGAGGACAAAACACAACGTAAATTCTAAAAGCAATTGGAAAAAAAAGTCACAAGAGTAGTGGGATGTGTCATCTCTAGCACATGTCATCTCCAGCACAGTACCCCCTCCCTCCGCTGAGAGAAAATTTTTCTAAGTCCAAAAGTACAAAAAGATTTTAAGACAAAGACAATGACTCATTCAAGGTCATTTAAACAAAGACCATGACTCATTCAAGGTCATTGGATGACTCGTCATATTTTTTCAAGGGCATTTAAACAAAGACCGTGACTCAATCAAGGTCATTGGATGACTCATCATCGTTTTTCAAGGTCATTTAAACAAAGACCATGACTCATTCAAGGTCATTGGATGACTCATCATATTTTTTTCAAGGTCATTTAAACAAAGACCATGACTCATTCAAGGTCATTGGGTGACTCATCATAGTTTCCAAGGTCATTTAAACAAAGACCATGACTCATTCAAGGTCATTGGATGACTCATCATAGTTTCCAAGGTCATTTAAACAAAGACCATGACTCGTTCAAGGTCATTGGATGACTCATCATATTTTTCAAGGTCATTTAAACAAAGACCATGACTCATTCAAGGTCATTCAAAATTTCTCAAGGTCATATTATTTTTAAACATTTTTAAATTTAAATTTACTACTTATAAAAATAAGTAGTATATATTTTGTAAATTTATTTTATTATTATTAAATTAAATTGTTTGTTTTAATCAAGTCAATTATTTTATTATTATTATTATTATTATTATTATTATTATTAATATAATTAATATTATTATTATTATTATTAATATTTTTTTATTTTTATTATTATTATTATTATTATTATTATTAATATTATTATATTTATTATTATTATTATTATTATTATTATTTTTATTATTATTATTACATGTTTTAATTTTTATTACAAGTTTTATTTATTAAGATTATAATTTTTATTATTATTATTACATATTTTAATTTTTATTACCAGTTTTATTTATTAAGATAATAATTTTTATTATTATTATTACATTTTTTAATTTTTTATTACAAGCTTTATTTATTATTAATATTATTATTTTTATTATTATTATTATTATTATTATTATTATTATTATTATTATTAATATTATTATTAATATTATTATTAATATTATTATTATTAATATTATTATTTTTATTATTATTTAGGTCATAGAAACAAAAATTGATCCGTGGGTAGAATCAAACAGTGGATGGACAGCTATTATTCAAGTTGCCGTAGAAGCCAAACGCTCTGATATTTATATCGAGAATTGCAAATTTTTATTAAAACTATTCACTGGAGTATCTGTTTTATATTTATGTAACAAGGTTTATCATAGATTTTAATAAATATTTCTTTGTTATTTTTATTAATAAAAAACTATATTTTAAAGATTTATTGATTATTACATGTACATTCTTCATCACCACAAGATTCTATCATAATATTTTCTATAACATGATCAATACAATTCTTAAATTCGGTAGGCTCATCTTTAATAATTTCGGTAGCTTCTTCAACATTAATAATTTCTTCATAATCATTAATAATTTCAGTATCTCCATCATGAACGATTTCACACTCTGACATCCAGAATCACTCTGACATTCAGAATCGCAATCCGATTCTTTACTCAATGCTTCAACTAGAGTCAACATATCTCTAATTTTTACACCGGTTATTTCTTCGAGTTTATCAAACAAAAAGTTTATTAAATATTCTAAACGAAATTAATTAATTATTTTATATTTTATATTTTACCTTTTTCAGACATCATTTTTAAATCTATTTTAAAACTACTTATAATTTTGTTTATAGAATAACAAAGAAACATTAATACATTTATTAAACACTATACATTAAAATAACTGTGAAAGTCTAGCAGTAACAATTTTCCAGATTGGAGAAAGCACATCATTTTGATCAGCTTTATATCCTTGGATTGTTATTGTTATATACCAGTTTTCCTGTTCTTTGAATCCAATTTCTGTAAATGCATCATAATATCTGGTATATTGACTCGTGAAGAAAGCATTTTCATTGCATTTTAAATTGGAATTGATCTTTTTGAATGTATTATCAATATCCTTGATATCTAACATTGAGAGAGTACCAGCAAGAGATTGAAATTGCGTTTTATTGAGTTTTACTGGATTTGCCAATTGCATATTGATAGGCTCCTTTAAAAAATACATTTTATAATTGTGGAACATCTGAACTGGTTGGACACTTATTTTCTTGGTCATGTTTGATTTATGATCTTTATAATGTGGTGACGCACTTTTATACCCTTGACAGATAATGATTAACCAATCAGAATCATGCATGATCACAAAGACAATGCATGATAAGTGCATGATAATTGCAAGATAAGTGCGTGACTGGAAAACTGTATGTAAATTAACCCGTTGAGTTTACATATATGATTTTACACATATCATCTATATAAAATGTATTATTAATATCACGTGTTTTATTATCATTATTATTATTATTGTTATTATTATTTTAATTATCATGATTTTTATTATTTTTATTATTATTACTATTATTACTATACTAATAAAAATTACTATTTTTATTATTGTTACCACCATCAAAATAAAACTATTACTATCAAAAACATTTATTATTATTATTATTACCAAAAATAAAACTAACAAAACAACAAAAATAAAATACAAAATCATTTATTACCAACACTAAAACTGTCAAAACAAACAAAAATAAAATACAATTATTTTCTTAAAAGTTTCATTTTTTGAAAATTTCGTATTGAATTTGTAAGATTCCATTCCACATAGCGTTGATATCTGAAATCACAACAGCTACACCCCAGAATGCATGGGTATTCAGTTTCCATCTCCTTGACCATTCGGTTTATTTCATTGTCCCAAAGAGCTTGCTTAATCAGATTGGAAATATCGATTCTTGTTTCATTGTATATTAGCTGTTGATGCATTGACGGTTCTTGATTCTTCAAAATCTCCTTTATTTGAGGATAGTAATAAATAATACGATCGATTATCATTGGGGCATATTTGTCTAAATAAAATATAAAAAAATGAAATAAAAAAAGATAAATTTACCGTATTCAGCGATATTTTTCTTTGGCATAGCATACATAATGGTATAATATTTTAAAAATGAAATCAAATGAATAAGCAAGTTGTTTTAATCAATCATTAACCAATCAGATATCGACCAATCCGGTGATTTCATTTTGTATGTCACAAACAATATTTTTGTATTCTAGATTTCGCACCCCTAATATAACTATTTTGCCACTAGCAAACACGTTAACACACATTGGGTTGTATTTTAAAAGCCTCAGTGCAGGAAATAATTCTGGTTCGAACATACAAAGACATTTTGTTGACATGTTGTATAGATTGATAGATTGTCCTATATCCATGGTAACTGTAATTGACTGTATTTTAATATCCTTTATTCTATATTGTAATTTATTGACATCTAAAGGTTTCTTACATCCCATGATTCTGCATTTGCCGGATTTGAAAAATATTATAGGGTATTTTCCACTCCTATCTACAATTTGCCGTGGTTTACCATTTGGAAACGTCATTTTTGATACATCGAAAGTTCCTTTATAATTTATATTTGATAACATAATTAAACAATAAAGAAATATTAATCTATATATATATATATATAATTTTTAGGAAGAGTTCATTAAATCATATAATATAAACAAAAACCTATAATTATACAAATTAATAATGGAATTAAGAAATGATGCGGTATATCAAATCGTCGGCCCAAGTGGTAGTGGTAAAACTATGTTTGTGTGTAAATTACTGAAATCTAATTTATTTCAAACCAAATTCAACAAGATTTATTGGCATAAGGGTGCAGATGAAGAACATGGATTAACTCAAGATAATTTCTGTAAATTGAAAAACATGAAAATAGTAAAGGGTTTCGATAAAAACTGGTCAAGTCGTTTAAGGAAAGGTGATGTCATCATTATTGATGATTTGTATCAGGAAGCTAATAAAGAAAAGGATTTTAATAATTTATTCACAAAAATCAGTAGACATGTTGGTGTTACTGTGATCTTTATTACTCAAAATCTATTTCATCAGGGTGGCGCCCATCGAACAAGGAATTTAAATGTTCAATATTTAGTTATTTTCAAGAATCCTAGAGATGCAACAGTTATTGATTTTCTTGCTCGACAAGCATACCCTAATAATCGTAATTTTCTCATCAGTGCATTTCAAGATGCTACAAAATCACCACATGGATATATATTTCTTGATTTCACACAACAATGCAATGATGATTTACGGGTAAAAACCGATATTTTCAATAAAGAAGGTGCCATGGTATATAAACAAAGTTGAAAACTTTAACATGTAAAAATGTTTATGAAATCCAGGCTTAAAAATATCCGAAAACTTAGACAAAGTATTAAAAAGAAGCGTGTTCCACCAAAAACCAGTTATACACCATCTAAAAAGCTAATAACCGAGAATTACCCTGCAATGAATCTAATTTCGAAAAACATTATTAAAAAGAGTAAGAAAACAGTTAAAATTGTAAAAAATCATAGGAGTTTCCCATATTTTAATGCATTGTTAAAGGCTTCGAGTATGAAAAGAATGTCTATTTTACAATCATTTCCAACTTTTGTTGTCGATGATTAAAGTAGTCAGAGGTAAAATTAAAATCAGTAATTCTAAAAAACTAGTACTGAATAAACATCGTAAGCCTTTGTTATCAACTAGTAAATAATAAAAATCGTAAGCAAATGAGAAAAATCATATATAAACAACAAGGTGGTTTTATTGGAGCAATGTTACCATTAGCATTATCATTATTATCACAATAAACGATGGGGCAATCATTACCTAATGTTAAATTAAAATTTAAATCATCTTGTTGTAATGGAGAAGATTTGGACGAACCCAGAAGACGAAGCAGGTTTCGGTGGAGTGGCAAAGTTAAAGAAAAGAATCCCAAAATCGAAAAAGGAAACGCAAAAGTGGTTGTCAGATCAGCTTGCGTACAGTTTAAACAAACCAATGCGGAAAAGATTTCCAACAAGAGCTTATAAAACATTCGGTATTAATGATTTATGGCAAATGGATTTGATGGAGATGATACCGTATTCTAAGATTAACAAGGTTTATAAATATATTTTAACGTGTATTGATGTTTTCAGTCGTTTTGCTCGCGGTGTACCAACAAAGACAAAATCTGCAGAGGAAATATCTAAAGCAATTAACTCAATGTTTAAAAATTAGCATCCAGACAATTTGCAAACCGATTTAGGTATTATTATTATAATTATTATTATTATTATTATCATTATTAATATTATTATTATTATTATTATTATTATTATTATTATTATTATTATTATTATTATTATTATTATTATTATTATTATTATTATAGGCAAGGAGTTTTACAATAGTAAAGTTAAGCAAATCCTGGATCGTCTCAAAATAAATCATTATTCTGTACATTCTCAATACAAAGCCGCACATGTTGAAAGATTTAACCGGACATTGAGGGATAGATTGAAGAAATATTTCGTGCATCAAGGTAATAAAATATGGATAAATGTATTACCGAAAATAGTTGTTAGTTATAATAATTCATCACATCGAGGTCTGAATGGTTTGAGACCCGTAGATATCAGCTCGAAAACATTAGCTAAATCAGTACGATCTAAAACAGTTGCTATTACAAAACCAAAATATAAAGTTGGTGATTACGTTAGAATTAGTAAAATATCTGCTTCACCTTTCATCAAAAATTTCGATAGTAATTGGAGTGATGAGGTATTTCAAATTACTAAAATTAATACTAAACAGAGTCCTGTAATGTATGTTTTTAAAGATAGTGATAACAATTTAATACAAGGGAAATTCTATGAACAGGAATTACAAGTTATTTCCAAACCTACAGTGTTCAGAATTCAGAAAATATTGAAAACTAAAATGGTGGGTAAGGATAAAGAATACTATGTCAAATGGCATGGATATCAAAAACCCTCATGGATATCATCAAAAGACCTAGTAAAATGAGTTTCTATACAATTTTACAGAGCAATAGTTGCCCACTAATCCATCCGGAAAATCAAGCAAGTAAGTTTATGGTTGATCTTCAAAATCCTATTTATTTACATAGAAATTGGGAAGTTGCTTTGCAAGACTTTACATTTGTGTACAATACATTTCCATTTTATAGTCATTGTAAAATCGGTTACAAGAAACGTGTACCCGAAACCTGTAGTGGTATTTTCTCAATCAATAATTTTGAACGATATTGTCATATTCCGAATCAGATTTTAGATGAAAATTGTGGCATGTTTTTCAAAGATGGATTGAATGTTAGTTGTGATTATAGTCCATTTACAATAAAGTTTGAAAGTATTGAGGATGCCAAGCGAATGGGTTGTGATAAGCTTAGCATTGTTGTTCCTGGTACTGAATACCTAATACGTTTCAAAACATTTGATGAAAAAAGTGTAACAATCGAAAACATCAAAATATCACTATCATATATTAATGAAGTTGAAGAGACATTTACATTTACTAATGATTTATATATTGAAACACTTGAAGAATTACATAAATATATTTCATTCAATTGTTTACATATATTTAAAACTATTGAATTTGTTAAAGATGGAATATGCAAATTCAGTCTGAATAATAACATTTGTGAAATTACATTTGATAAAAATTTGGCTAATACATTGGGATTAGATAAGCAAACATATAGGACAAGTGCTTTTGGTGTACGCAAACCAAAAATAATAAAACTTCATAGGCAAATGTTCATATATACTAACATCATCGATCCTATAATTGTTGGTGATTCTTTGGTTCCTCTATTGAAATCTGTTTAGGTTGATAAACATGACCAGGATGAAGTTGTCAATATAAATATCGATAATCCCATGTACTTACCGGTATCAACATCATGTATAAACAATATAGAAATAAATATTCGTGATGATAGCGGTAAATTTATTGAATTTAGTAAAGATACAAAAACTCATTTGACATTACATTTTCGTAAATTAGATGGCCAATAACGATATTATTAGTATGTATAGTGGTAGCCAAAGTGGTGGTGAATTACCGTATTTTATTGTTAAACAGTATGGATCAGGATGGTTGAGAACAATTGGTAGATTTGCACTTCCTATTCTTAAACGCCTTGGTAGTTTTGGTATGAAAACTGCTAAAGATGTGATAATGAATGAGCAGAAAATATTACCATCGCTGAAATCAAATGCATTATCCGAGTTAGGGAAAGTTCTACCTAGTGTTGCAGGTATGTTTCAAAAACCCGAAGCGCCAGCTCAAAAACGTAAAAGACCTCATAAACATATAAACAAACGAATGAAAGGACATGGAACTATATTTCAAAAATGATTTGTGGTAAATCTGAATTGTGTTTATTTGATAGACCATCTCCCCAAGCAGTAATTGAAATGGGGCCTTTGAAGAGGTATTCCCGATGAATTCTATTATGGATAGTAGAACTGATATTGAATTTTATATTAATGGTTCCCAAACTTAATATTTAGATTTGAATGATACATTGTTAACTGTTCAGATCAAAGTTGTAGATAAAGATAGAAAACCGTTGGGTGAACCTAGTGATGTAATACCAAACAATTTCTTGTTTCATACACTTTTTAAAGATGCAGTTCTCGGATTTAATAATATCAAGATTGAGGGTGGTAACAGTACATATATTCACAAAGCTCTAATAGAAACTATTATAAATTACAATAGTGATACTAAAAATACATGTTTAACTCCTATGGGTTATGGTAGTGATGATGATAGGAAAAAGTGGATTAAAGGTTCGAAATTATTTACCATGTGCTCATCATTACAACTAGATTTTATGGATCAACCGAAATATTTACTCCCAGGTGTTAATGTACACATTAGATTGAAAAGATCTGATTCGGCATTATCACTAACAAGTGCTACCACAACACCAATTCTTCAATTAGTTGATGCAAAATTATTGTTGAGAAGAGTTCGGGTTGAGCCCTCTGTATTAGCCGGTCATCAATTGGGGCTTAATTCTAAGCATGCAATATATCCATTGAAAACAAAGGAAATAGTTCAATTTGCTATTGCTAAAGGTTCAGCTTTTTTCTATAAGGAACAAATATTTGGAGATAGAAGAATGCCCAACTTTATATTGGTAACATTTCAAAGTGAATCTCAATATAATGGATCCTACTTAACATCGAGCTCAATTTTCAAACATTTTGGAGTAACATCGCTAACTTTATCGAAAAATAGTGATTATAGAGAAACATATACTCAAGATTTCGAAAATGATAATTATTGTGCTACATATATGCAGAGTTTAGTGAGAAATAAGGGTTATTTGGATAAAAACCTTAATTGTGGTATAACTCTTGATGATTTTAAAAACAAATATCCATTCACATTTGTTTTGGCACCCGATTTCGATTTAAATCAGAGTCAATTACCTCAAAATGGTAATTTACGATTAGATATAAAGTTTGCTAAAGCTACAACTGAACCGGTACATGTTGTAATATATGGAGTATTTGAAAATGAGGTTCAAATAACTGCAAACAGAACAGTGTTGGTTTGAACAAAGTTCAAACGTTGTTGGTATAAATGTATAGATAATTTATGATAATTTGTCATGGAGTAAGTTTTTAAATGTATTTTTAATATTATTGATGTAGTTCTGTTCAGGTCTATCGAATTGGAAAACAAATACTAGGACATGAATTTTTAGGGGTTTTTCCTCTTGATAAAATTCCATATTTACGTAATAATCAAGCCATAATCGTCAATACTCAATCATCTCATCTCGGTGGAGAACATTGGTTAGCAATATATATGAAACCTAGCAAGATATTTGTATTTGATCCTATGGGTTTCTATTATCCGGCTTTAATGGTTTCGAAACTGCAAGCTATGGGTAAACCTATTGTGTATAATAAAACTATGTATCAAAAACCATGGACCTTAACATGTGGTCAACATTGTTTAGCTTGGTTATTATCCAAACGATTTGATGTTTAATAAATGTTTTATTGATATTGTTATGTTTTATTGTTATGTTTTAACGAATAATATTTTTATTATTATTATTTTTATTATTATTATTACATGTTTTAATTTTTATTACAAGTTTTATTTTTTATTAATATTATTATTATTATTATTAATATTATTATTATGTGTTTAATTAAAGATAAGCTAATGCATGATCATCACATGATAAGTGCATGATCACAAAGTCGATGCATGATAAGTGCGTGATCATCACATGATAAGTGCATGCATACACACTGAAGACTGAATAAAGAAAACACATACAAACAAAAGTATGTATGTGATTTACAAAGAAAACACATACAAACAAAAGTATGTATGTGATTTACAAAGAAAACACATACAAACAAAAGTATGTATGTGATTTTACAAAGAACGCATGCAGTCACAGTGTAGACTGCATGTGTTTTACAAAGAAAACATGTCTAAAAATCTCTCACCTATATGTGTGTATTGCTTAAATGTGATTGGCTAAATCCTGAAAATATTATTCTCTTTATAAACATTGACAAATGTAGAATTTGTCACAATTATTTCAAAAATTTCTGAAGCGCTATTTTCAAAAATGAACAATAATATTTTAAGAAGTATTCTCGAGAATGAAACTGGTAAGGATTTTTTATTAATTTTTAATTTTATTATTATATTTTTTCTAGATTGGTATACTTTAACAGAAATACAAGATCAGTTAGATCGTGAAAATGATGTTATAATTATCGAAGATGATGGTAAATTTTAATTTTATATATGTTTTATTTATAAATTATTTTAGAAGTTATTTTAATCGAAGTTACAATTGTTATCAGCGATAGCGAAGACGATATTATCGAAGATGGTAAATTTTAATTTAATTTTATTATATATTTAAAAAAAACATTTTAGTTGATTTGGATGCAGATGATCATCATAATGCCACCGTTTTTGGAGATGCCCCCATTTCTGGGGATGACAATAATTATGCCACCGTTTTTGGAGATGCCCCCATTTCTGGGGATGACAATAATTATGCCACCGTTTATGGAGATGCCCTCGTTACTGGGAAGATATGGAGGACCTCTCTTCTATAGAGGATGATGATTCGTCGGAATCAGGAGATAAATGTTAGTTTTTTATTTATTTTTATTTATCGAAATTAAGTTAATGATATTTGAAGTATTATTAAAATATTACATCAAATATCAATAATTTATAATAATCTATAATAAATTTATAATAAGGATCTATTTATTTCAAAAGTTTTATGATAAATATATTTTTAAATTGATGAAATTTAAAGTATTATTTTAATAATACTTCAAATATCATTAATTTATAATATATTTTAAAAAAGTATTATTACTGAAACATATATTAACATAATAAATTATAAACAAATACAGTTGAACAAATAGTTTTTGAATTATATAGGCATTTTTTATTATAGATCTTACGTAATTGAATTATATATGAATTATATAGGAATTATTTTAATAGATATTTTATAGCATATTTAATAGTTTGCAGTGAGCATGCAAATATTATTGTATTTAAGGTTTTATTTATTAGAATTATTAGAATTATTAAATAGTTTGCAGTGAGCATGCAAACATTATTAGTTACTTTATATAGGTTTATTTGTTAGAATTATTAGATATTTTATATCATAGTTACTTTATATAGGTTTTTAATTTAATATTTTTATTAGGCATTTTTTATCCGAGATATTGCATCTCATCATTGCAACATAATGAAAGTTGCCATGAAGAAATGAAAAAATATTACCGCCATAGATTTAATGGCATCAAATTTTTTATCTGCGCCATATGCAAAACATCCCAGAACATTAAATATAAAGAATTTTATAGGGAACATGGGGTTCATTTAAATTCTTTCAAGTCGAGTAAAATAAATATGTTTAAGAAAATTAATAAAAATAACGTCGATATTTTGAATATACTACAAAATAAAAAACATCAAATAAAAAGAATAAAAGACCTGCTGCACCTATTAAAATTAATATCCCAAATAAAATAATTAAAAAAGAAGTCATCGAAATCAGTGATGATGATGACTCTAATATTATAAATAATGTAAATAATGAAAATACTATAAATAATGAAAATATTATAAATAATATACCTATTATAAATAATGAAAATACTATAAATAATGAAAATATTATAAATAATATACCTATTATAATTAATGAAAATACTATAAATAATGAAAATATTATAAATAATATACCTATTATAATTAATGAAAATACTATACCTACTATAAATAATGAAAATATTATACAATTCGGAGGTTCTGTATTAGAGAATGAGCCGAACATTTCAGTAAATTTAAATGGCGCTATCAAAACTTTACGTTTTGATATATCTAACGCGCAACTAATTACAGTAACTTTAACTGAGCGAATCAGTAATAAATTAATTTTTGAGATAAATAAAATGGGGAGCGTTAAAATTCAATTCGCGATATTAATTAAATTTGAAAAAGATGGCGAGATCCGTGACAATTATTTTTCGAATAATGCGGAGACATTTTCAGATAACTTTTTAAGCGAAGGGGTTAATAAGCTTAATGAAAAATAGAACAATTCACCCATTTAGGCAGTGGATGGCGTGTTATTAATATTATGGAAATTCACTTTATTTTAACAAAATATGCTCCTATTAATCGTTTGTCTGGACATAAATATATTAAAACCCCTTCTGCATTGAAAAATAAAGGAGCTATAGTAAATATAAAAAACAATGACGACAAGTGCTTCCTTTACTCTATTCTTTATTTATTAAAGAAAGATATAATTGGTGAAAACCCCCAAAGAGTCTCTAAATATACAGAGTTTTTAGACGAATTAGAGTACGATGAGATCATGGATTGTCCCATGAAATTAATAAACATCCCAAAGTTCGAAAAGAAAAATTCGACTTTAAAATTAGCAATAAATGTGTTTTCGTACACACCAACTGTTATAATTGATGAGGTTCCAGATAATTATGTCTTTCACCATCCTCATTTAAGTTTGATCCATAGAAGCAAAGTCACTGACGGAAACCCTATTTATTTATTATTACTTGAAAATAATGATAGATATCATTATACCGCTGTGACCAATATTGATAGGTTAATGAATTGCAATCAAACCCCTGACTGTAACATTCAAATTAGATGTCGTTGGTGTCCACATTGCCTTAATGGGTTTAGATTAGATAATGCATTCAATACACATGTTGCATTATGCCCCAAAAATCAGACTGGCACAACCCTATACACGCTCCCCGTAAATAAAATTTTAGAATTCCTAAATTATTCTAAACATATCACCCCACCTTTTGTGATTTATGCCGATTTTGAATCGGTTTTACCTCCTGATGATAGACATCATCAAATTCATATGCCTATTGCAGCAGGTCTTTTATTAATTAATAATTATACTAACACAAAATCATATTATTACTTTTACTGACTTGATTGCATTCCTGATTTTCTTAAGAAAATTGAGGAAATTGCAACTGAAATTGTTATTCCGTACTATGATTCGGAAGGTGATAAATTGATAGGGCCTATGTCTTTCAGTGAGGTTCGACAGTTTAAATCTTGTTGAACCTGTTATTTATGTAAAAAACCGATTGTAAATCCGGTTAGAGATCATTGCCATTTTACTGGTAATTATCTAGGGGCAGCTTGCCGAAAATGTAATATAGCTCGTAGGATTTATCGGTTACTACCTATAGTCTTTCATAATTTAAGAGGGTATGACCTTCACCATATTTTAAAATATGGTCTCGATCGCTTTCCTTCATGGAATTTAGATATCATACCGACCTCTACAGAAAAATTTATTTCGTTAATTGTTCACATTAACAAATTGGCTGTTCGCTTTATCGACAGTATACAATTTGTTAATTGTTCGTTAGCTAAGGCTGTGAAAACGCTAACTTCTCTTCCATTAACTTCATCTGTCTTTCATGGTTCTATAGTCGACTGTAAAGGTATTTTTCCGTATAATTTTGCTGTTTCGGAGGAAGTTCTTGAGACTACTTATGAGTTGCCTCCAATTTGGGAGGGCGTAAGTGAAGATGAGTACGATAGAGCACAACTAATCTGGACGCAGCAAAACTGTAGGACTTTGCGTGATTATATGTTAATTTACCTTAAACTTGATGTATTCCTCCTTGCGGACTATTTTCAACAATTCCGTGCCAAGGCTATTGTTTACAATGGTCTTGAACCTCTAAACTTTTATGGCATTCCGGGTATGTCATGGGCTTCAGCGCTTATGACATTAACGGAACCCATTGAACTTTTACAGGACATGGAAATGTTCAATTTTTACGAAGGTGGAATACGGGGTGGGTTAACATTTGTTAACAAACATTACATTGCTGCTTCGGAGGATACAGAATTATTGTACATAGATATAAATAATCTGTATGGTTGGGCTCTCAGCCAAAGTCTTCCTTACGCTGATTTTACTTGGGTGTATGATGGTTTGGATGAGGTTTTGAATGAATGTGCGAATGTTGTGGATATTGAAATCCTTCCATATGTATATACTATGGAAGTTGATATCGAGATTCCAGATAATTTACATGATTTTCTAAATGACTTTCCGATTGGACCGGAAAAGATGTGCCCACCAAATTCAAAAGTTGAGAAGTTAATGCTAACGCATTATCCTAAGAAGAACTATGTTCTTCATTGGAGGCTTCTCAGGCTTTATCTTTCTCTCGGGGCTAAGGTTACACATATACATAGAGCTATTAAATACAAGCAAGCTCCTATTTTTAAACATTATATCGATAAAAACACTAACTTGCGTGCAAATGCAGTTAGTGAATTATATAGAGATTTATTTAAATTGTATAACAACAGTCTGTATGGTAAATCTGTTGAGAACCTTAAAAAGAGGATGAATTTGCGATTATGTAATTCAGCTGAAAAGTTAATTACATATTCGTCAAAACCGGCATTTAGAAAAACAATAGAGATTACTGATGATCTTTTTGCCGCTCATCTTAATAAGGACTCAATATGTTTGGATAGACCTAGTTATATCGGTCAATCAGTTCTAGATTTATCCAAACTACGGATGTACCAGTTACAGTATGTTGAGTTACAAAACTATCGTGATATTTATAATTGTGATATCAATCTAGTAGCGGGTAATACAGATAGCTTCTTTTTGGAGATAAAAAATTTAAAATTAGAAATTTTATTAAAATTTTATTTTTATGAAGTTGTTGTTTTTTATATAAAGTTGTTTTTATATAGATGTTTTTTATATAGTTGTTTTTATGTATTTGTTTTATTATATATATATATATATATATATATATATATATATATATATATATATATATATATATATATATATATGTATTATTAATAAAAAGTAATAAAAATAATGATAATAATATTTATAATAATAATAAATAAAAATAATAATAATAAAAAGAATGATAAATAAAAATTGTAATAAAAATTAAAACATGTAATAATAATAATAAATATAATAATAATAAAAATAATAATATTAATAATAATAATAATAAAAAATAATAATAAAAATAATAATATTAATAATAATAATAATAATAATAATAATAATAATAATAAAAAATAATAATAAAAATAATAATATTAATAATAATAATATTAATAATAATATTAATAATAATATTAATAATAATAATAATAATAATAATAATAAAAATAATAATATTAATAATAAATAAAGCTTGTAATAAAAAATTAAAACATGTAATAATAATAATAAAAATTATAATCTTAATAAATAAAACTTGTAATAAAAATAAAAATATGTAATAATAATAATAAAAATTATAATCTTAATAAATAAAACTTGTAATAAAAATTAAAACATGTAATAATAATAATAAAAAAATAATAATAATAATAATAATAAATATAATAATATTAATAATAATAATAATAATAATAATAATAATAATAATAATAAAATAAAAAATATTAATAATAATAATAATATTAATAATATTAATAATATTAATAATAATAATAATAATAATAATAAAATAATTGACTTGATTAAAACAAACAATTTAATTTAATAATAATAAAATAAATTTACAAAATATATACTACTTATTTTTATAAGTAGTAAATTTAAATTTAAAAATGTTTAAAAATAATATGACCTTGAGAAATTTTGAATGACCTTGAATGAGTCATGGTCTTTGTTTAAATGACCTTGAAAAAATATGATGAGTCATCCAATGACCTTGAACGAGTCATGGTCTTTGTTTAAATGACCTTGAAAAATATGATGAGTCAACCAATGACCTTGAATGAGTCATGGTCTTTGTTTAAATGACCTTGAATGAGTCATTGTCTTTGTCTTAAAAATTTTTTGTACTTTTGGACTTAGAAAAATTTTCTCTCAGCGGGGGGGGGGGTACTGTGCTGGAGATGACATGTGCTGGAGATGACACATCCCACTACTCACAAGAAGGGAAGATTAATACAAATCTTTAAAAACTAATTAAAGGAAGAACAAATACAGCTTCTTAAAAATGTCATTATATTTACATCTATAAAATATACTCCAAAATCCTATGTATAACACGCACCTGTATTTCTTTAAAAATTAAGTTTTTTTCAAAGAATATACCCAGTACATTTCCCAATAGTAAACTAGTTTCGAGCTAATTGTTCTCATCAGTACTATTTCGGGAGGCGCTAAGATTTCTCTGAGTGCCAGGTAAGTGTAAAAACAGTGTCAAATTAACACTGTTCACACTTATCCTGATGCACTGGACATCAAATAAGTTTGCAAAGTTTGGTTTTAAGGCAAGACAATAAGACGAATCTTTATCTTGAACCTCCTTCCACTTGAAACTATAGTAGATACCATCATACCTCTGTGGACTACAAGTTGAACACAGAAACTGGTAACAAGCTATCAGACTACCAAAAGTACTTGAAAAACTTAGTTTCATTGATCACTATGTCTGATTATATTCTTTAAATATAATCAGACATATTGATCAATGAAACTAAGTTTTTTTTTCTTTTATAACACACACTTCAATAAATATGTTTTTAATTTAAATTCTAAGTTTTAACATTATCTCCCTAAAACAAAGAAAATAATTGGATTTAAGACAACCTCATTAGAATTGAAAACCACTTCATTAGTAAATCGGAACAAGATTGAAGACTTCAACGGAGGCACCAGTTGTGTGATAGTATTGTGCTTAGAGCCAAAATTAAAACAAAAATACTGTAGTTAATTAAAACAAAAAATAATGAAAATGGCCACTGCACATACACATGCACCACAAGCAGAAATAAAATAAAATACCAATTAAACAAATTAAAAATATAACAAAATTAAATAAAACAAATATTCATAAAATCTACAAAACCTACAGAAAGTAGAACAAAACATATTTAATACATAAAACCGTCAAAACCTTACAAAAAGGTTTAGAAAAAACATATGCGGAAGCGGCGATCAAAAACCAAAATTTTAATGGTCAAAAAGAATAATGACCTAAAAATAATAATAAAAATAAATTTAGAACAACATAATTAATATATCAAAAAAATATGAAAAAATGAGGGGAAAATAATAAAAAATATTTTTAAATAATTAAAATCACACACGCACAAAATATCTATATAAACAGTGGCTAATTTCATAATTTTTAACCTTACAACAACTTAATTTTACCACTTTACAAAATTTTGCAAACTTTGTTCAACACTATGCTAATTTATTTTAATCGGTAAGGATTTGTGTATTGATTAATGTCAGCAACGAGTCCCCATTTAAACTTCATATACTTATGTATAGAAATAGAATTTTAGGAGGGCAGACTAGCGGTCCGACTAACGATATCACTTTTGTTAGTTGTGGCTACTGGTCGTGCTACTCCAAATACCTCGGCTGTCCGTGACGAGTTCTGGTCGAAAGACGCATGACTTTACCCGCAATGCACTGATGGAAACGTCGGTCGGAATGGGCAGAGAAAAATTATCGGAAAGAGCAGCATGACTTAGGAGAACTAGGAAAATGATTCTCTACAGATCATTTAGGAGAAACTTTTAAAATTTTCTTCAAGACGTTAATTGATAGTGGGAAGCTAGAAATAGGATAGCTATTAAGATAATAAATAGAACTAAATGATTAACTAAAACCTTTGTAGTAAATCAGATGTAAGATGAAAATAAACCCTAATATCAATAAGAATGAGCAAAACCTGACCACAAAGGAGATAAAAACTCCTTTTAGAATTAATAGGCTTCAACACAACTTTCTTTTCTCAGTATCATAATAAAGTTTGCCCGGTTCATAATAAACACTAATATTAGCGAGATTTGGTTTCAAATGATTGACGCGTAAGTCCTTCTAACGACCGCATTGTACCCGAAACGAAGGTTATTCACGGAATAGTGTCGGTAATGACGCTCACCTGTCTGAATAACATTCTGCTGTCATGCACAGTACCAACATGGGTCCGTCAATGGGTACATAATAGTAAGATGAAATTGTGTGATGTATGAGGAAAATGCCACCCTAGCAGTAAGAAGAGTTGAAAGAAAATTCTGATAGAATATATATATATATAAAAAACCTTTCGTACTATATATTTCGATAGCACAGCTATCATCTTCAGGTACTCAAAACCAACTAAAAATATTATGAATTAACATTTAATTTAAACAAAAAAAAATAATTTGTTTAAATTAAATGTTAATTCATAATATTTTTAGTTGGTTTTGAGTACCTGAAGATGATAGCTGTGCTATCGAAATATATAGTACGAAAGGTTTTTTATTGGCGTTATCTTTTAAATAATATATAAGTATATTTGTTTTTCTTTAGATTTTGAGTCAAATTGTCTACATTTTGGAAAATTATTTCAAACCTAAATAGACACTAATTATTAGTAATGTAAAAGTAGATTTAATTTTTGTTAAACGAGAGATTTGGAGTAAAATTATCAACGTGGAGGGAAGAATTTCAGAACCTCGTTTCAAATTTCAATTATGCATTGGTTACTAACAATTATAAATAGGTCGACTTCGAATAGAGCATGCATTTAATTACGAATACTTACAGCATCCCAAATCCAAATGTATAATAACTATTGCTAATTACCAAACGACTTGGGGTAGATCGCAATTTAGAGCAACGAGACCTGCAGAAATTTATGAATAACCTTCGGTTCTAAGATTTATCATTTATTTTTTTATTATTTTGTATCAAATAAAATCTGTAGTATTATTTTTGACGTAGGCATTTGACAATTAATTAGTTTTATGGGAAAATCGGGTTTAGTCAGGTAGACACTTGAGATTCAGACTCAGTTAAGCTTGTGAGAAAATTTTTGACGCCCAAGTGACTGCTAAGATACCGTGGAGCCGAATCGTCCAACCGAAGCTCCGTCTTAAATTATATTAATTCAGGTATTCATAACGTCGGGAAAAAATTCCGTAGTATCACCGATGACGTGAGTGGTTAACAGACTCTGGACGACTACAAACGAGTTGTAAAATTGGAACGACTCCACCGTACATAAACCCATGAGTTTGACCCCCGACTTAGAACGACCCGTATAAAGCACATTCACCTACTCAAACCTGGGATTCACTTAGACAAATGAATAACCTGACGGATATTAATATGTAAATAATGATTTTCTTATTTCCAGAAGACTCGTGGATTGACGCGTCCAGAGTCATAGCTCGGTTCCCCGCTCACTCGGCCGCCCGATGCAGGCAGGCGATGTGGGACGCGGGATTTTCTATCTCGCCGGTCCGCGAAACCCGAGGTGGCACACAAGGAGACTCCGACGAAGTGGATCTCCCGTATGTAGCAATTAAAAGAGAGCCCGGAAAAAATCCGGCGAGGGAGATGCGAGGACAGGCAGAGTATCTACTGGCGCGCCTCAAACGACATCAAGCCGAGACGAATCGGCAAGTAGAACAGGCTAGGCGATATCTGCAAAGGGTCAACGAAGATATTGCGGCTGGCAGGATACCCAGTACCGACGGGTATGCCCCACCATACAATGTTTCCTACGAGTTGGATGACCCCAGGCTCCAGGAGCGAATGCTGGAAATGCACGTGGTAGTCCCACGATATATCCTGCCGAAGGAGACGAGGGAGGAAGATAGAGTTACCGAAATTCGACGCGAATATTCTTATGCGAGAGAACGATACCTCAAGAGGAGAAGATAGGATCTTACGAACATTTTGAATGTGCATAAATTTTTATTGGAATGTTTTAAATAAAGGAGTTCGTCTTCACGCTTCAGTCACTTTACTAAAATTTCCACGACTTATTACTGCGTTACCTGACCAGCTTTCCGGAATTTAGGCAATAAATAATTGTCCGAAGTCCCTTTTTAATAAATGATTAATTGCTTATAATTGAAAAAATAAATGTTATGAGATCTTTTTTTTCAGAAATGAATTTTTGTCAATCACCAATCTACAAAGGAAGTTAGAAAAGGCCCAGGCAGTTAACCGGGAACTACGACAACAGCTCCTCCAACTCACCCGGGAGATCCAACAGACCAAGGGAACCTGGATCGAGCCGAAAAAGGCGAAGATTGTCTACCAAAGAATGGAGGCAGCGCAAAAAGGGTGGGCTAGCGAACGACAACTGATGCAAAATTTGAAAACTCAAATCAAAGGGCTAGAGACGGCACTTTCGGCGAGTCAAGAAGGGGCAGCGGTAACTTATCCGTTGGTCTTCGCCCCGGCACAGCTGGCTTACCGAGACAAGATGCCTCCAGCAACGTCCAAGAAAAGACCCAGTAAACATCGGCCAGGAAAAGCTGAGCGCGCAAAACGTCGGCGGCTCAAAGTGGCGAATGTGATCTAATTTGTGAACATACTGTGTTATTTAATAAATTATATATTTAATAGTTCGTATTGTCATCCGACCCAACTCAATTGACAGATCCAAAGTGTGAATCTGGGCAACCACAACAACGAACATATACTTAGCAAGGGACCTAATAAAATTTAAATTGAGCACAGGCCTTCTACCCATGGATCGCTCGGTCAATTATAGCATTAGTGATAGCGCTCACTTTTTGCGGACGATCTACCCACTCGAACACAGTTCCAACGTTGCTTAGCAACGGGTGCCGAGTGGTAAGCGAAAGAATATTTGTATGTGGTTGTCTGGGTAACAACCATATAGTTTCAAAATATCAACACCCAGCAACCCACCAGTAGAATCAGTGGTAAAATAAAATCTCCAAGTCCTTTCTGTTGACATTCTTTTTCTTTAATAATTCTTTAATATTTAATAATCTTGTAATATCAATATTTAATTGTATATCAGTAAAAAAAGTAATTGTTATCGAAATTTAATAAAACTTACTTTAATTCACAAATAAACAAAGAAAATTATTTAAACTCTAAATGTATACTTGTTAAACTATAGACACAGTGTGTCTATACACATATAATATACACACTTTGTGTGTCTGACACACACGCTTTGATTAAAAAAAAATATACTTTGGCTTCAAATATTTTTAAATAAGACAAGTAGTTTTGAAATATTTATTTTCAGTTATTTGATTATAAATGTTTAAAAAAATCATGCGAATTGAATTTTTTTCCCGGGAGAGAAACACTACTGGTGGGTTACCGGGTGTTGACGTTTGTTTGAATTAGGTTGTGGTTACCTTGGTAACGCCATATAAATATTTTCTTTTCTGCCACTCGGCACCCGTTGCTATGCAACGTTGGAACTGTGTTCGAGTTAGTAGATCGTCCGCAAAAAGTGAGCGCTATTGCTAAGGCTGTAATTGCCCGGACGATCTCTGGGTTCAACGAGCTGTCGATAGAAGACTTGTGCTAGCTTTTGATTTTTGGTCCCATTCTATTGTTAATACCATCGTTCATACTCATAATTCTCGCGCAAGCGTCTCTCAGGCGGTGCCATGTCCTCATACTACCTCTGTGAGTTGACACTTATCAAATCCTTGAAAATATCGTTTAAATAACAGGAGATATATATTTTATAACATAAACACAGTGTATAAGTCAATCATGCATTACTCAACAATCGAGCGGCTCGACGCTTAGCCCTCTCCTTTCGTCCTGGACGATAGCTATTCGGTGTTGGGGTCGTTTTTGGAGTGGTTGCCGTCTCTCGATAGGCTAATTGGGCAGGAGCAAAGACAAGGGGGTAAGTTACTGCAGCTCCCTCCTGGCAGGCTGTTAGTGCCACTTCTAACCCTTTCACCCGAGTCCTCAGGCTTTGGTTAAGTTGCTTTTCATCCGCCCATCCCTTTTGGGCAGCGGTGAGCCTCTGGTAAAGTAATTTTACTTTTCTGGGCTCCACCCAGACGGCCTTCGTCTGTTGCACTTCCGTTGTCAGCTGAATAATCTGGTCGTGAAGATTTTTGTTAATTTTCCGTGCGCGTTCGAGTTCCGTCTGTAATATTTGAAGGGGTTCCATCTCTGTAATACCGGAAAATTAATTTCTTGACTAACAGTTTTGAATTATTAAGTTTCATTAAACAAACAATAACGTTATAAAATAATAAAATACAAAAGAAAAAGAAAACAATCCTGGGTCACAGTAAATCATTTATTTAACATGCAGGTATAGTGTAATTATCAAAGTTAGTCTATTGGGGTCCTCCCGAGGTCCATGGAGCATCCAAGTGTTCCCGAAAAACAAATACCGGCCGTTTCGTATTCCTGGTCGGTTTGGAGCGGAGTGGTGGCAAACAGTCGTAGAAGTCTGCAATCCTACCGGCCGCAATGTCGTCTTCTACGTTTGCCAGGTACTGTCTGGCCCTGACCACGTGAAGGTCCACCTGCCTCTGGTGGTCCTCGAGGCGTGTGAGGAGATATCGGGCATAATCCCGGATTTCTTGGGCCGGGCCCCGGCCATAAGCTCGCCCGTCCATGGGGGACGAGGGGACATCATTTTCCACTGATTGTGAGGCGGTCCAACGGGTCTCGCTTGGTGGAGGCATCTCGGGGTACTTGATCCGCCATACTCGTCGCCAGTTCTGTCGCCACTGGTCTGCAGCGTGTGTGGGGATATAGACAAAGGGTCCTGATCTTTCTGAACGAGAATTAACTTAAGGTGAATCAATTAAAATTTTTTTGAGTAGTAATTATCCTATCCCTCGCCTTATGTCAAGTATACCGACATCCTATTTCTCGGCATTATAGCTACTTCAAGTGTCATTATCTTGTTAGCCCTTTTGTTGTTTTAGTTAATCATGTTATCTCCTTCATCAACCAAGGCCGGCTATGCAAGGACTTGGTTGACATAATCCTAGTAGAATTCGTTATTCGGGTTAATTCCTCATCGAACCGGAAAAAATAACGCAGTCTACTACTGGGAATGTTTTCCCTATAAGAACCTTATTTTTGGTTATTCCCTATAATTTTTTGAATTTTAGTAATTAAAACTGTCCATTTAGTTGGAATCTATTTGAAAAACTCCACTCCCTGGGTTTCGGTCAAGTGAACGAACATCGTAATTCAACGGATAAGCAGTAACTCCAATCATGGATATTCAAGGTAGTGTAACGTTAATTGGAGGAAAATTGAACACATTACGGTTGAAATTGTAACAATGGAAAATAATTACCCATTCTTAAAACACCTAAGGTTTCATAAAAATAATTCGGAATTCCTAAACATAATTCAAAAAACAAAAAAAATACTTAAAATACTTAAAGGTTCATAAATTAATTCAAAATTAAAATACCCAAAAATTCATAAAACATAGTTCAAAGTAATTAGAGTATCTAAAGATTTCGTCAAATAATTTGAAATGATCATCATACCTAAAGATTTAATACTCCTACTTTAAATAACCATGATACCTAAATATTTCATGAAACGATTCAAAATAATTAAAATTCCTAAACATTTCAATAATTCACATAATTTCACAAAATAATTCAAATGATTTAAAGATACCTAATAATTTCTTAAAATGATTCAAATAATTAAACATTTCCTAAAATAATTCAAATAATTAAAAATTTCATAAAATAATTCAAATAATTTCACACAGTAATTCAAATGAGTTAAAGATACCTAATAATTTCCTAAAATGATGCAAATAATTAAACATTGCAAATAATTAAACATTTCCTAAAATAATTCAAAATAATTGAAAATAAAATAATTCATATAATTAGAATTTCTTGAATCAACTAATCAAAATACCTAATAAGTCATAAACTTAATACAAAGTGATTAAGATTAGGAATCATAAAATTTATAATATCGGGAGTTGAATAAATACAAATCAAAATCACTGTTCATTAAAAGGATTATGTTCATTACACTTGGGTTACTCCATCCTATCTTGGTTGTTGGACTTGGCATAATTGGGTTGATGTTGTAAGGGTCTTTACCTACGGCTTATATCGGATTAATAGTAAAGTTATGAGGAAAAGAAAAAAATATATAATTTACTTAACGGCTGTCCTTCTAACATGATGTCTTCGCCTACGATCCTGGCCACTATATCCTTGTTCAGCGAGTTTTCTTGTTGGTTCATTCCGATTTTCTTTTCTATTTAAGGTTCTAACTGTCGAGTTGAATTATTACTATTCAATATATGGCTCGGGGTGCTATTTACAGACCCGAGGAGAGAATATACATGCTTGCTAGCAGGGAGTGTGTGCTGGAAATGTCACTGCTGATGGCATTAGTTGTGTTGATAGTTAATGTGTGCGATATATTTTTCATGGATTTCATAGATTGCTGACAGAATCGCTATGGGGTGTGTGAAACGAACAACTTTATTATCGATTGACCTTAATACGAATTATTGATGCATGTAGGCAGCGGTATTTAGTCAGATTCCTGATTCTCTCTCATTACTTGCTTTCATAAATTTCGGGTTTTTATGTAATTTATTTCAGCTAAATCATTACCACCGTAAGTAGCGATTTTGAATTGTATTCTATTAATTTCTAAATTTTTTATCTTTCAGGACTGCAACTCTAGGACAGACGGTGGTGAAGTAAATTATTCTTTAACACAAATTTTCGGATAGATTATTGTAATGAGTAGATAATTTTAATTTGTTCTTGTGTTTAGTTTGAGTGATGTCGCAAGATCCCTATTGGATATTGAATTTCGACCAAAGGAATAATTTGAGTACTATGGGAAGACCGATTCGAATACTCATTTAACTCAAATTGGTGGTTTATTTGAGCGAAGGAAGGTGACGATCACCGGTATTAATGGATAATTAGGTTCTCCTTAGCTTAAGAATTTTTATCCTTTCAGGGCCGACTCGCAGTGGACGTATATTGGGTTAGAACCGGATTTTGGTGATACAGCGAGATTATTTTCTTTTAATAAATGATTGTAGTTTGTTATTGATTAAATTTTGGTTTGGCACTACTCGGGAAAATAAGGGGTGGGTGGATTGTTTTATTCCGAGTTTATTGTATCTAACACTTATAACCTAGCCGAGCCTTCAGTCGGGAAGTACAGGAGCGCTCATCGCTATGAAGTTTCGTCGTGCTGGAAAACATGAAGCTCTATCCATTTAGTTCTTAGCATCTCGCCGATTTTGACCAAAACTAGTTTCTCCGTGTTTAGCTTATTAATGGAATTTAATTATTTAAATTATTGTGGAATTTTCTTTTGATTTATGAGTCGCATTTCTTATTTTATCGGTTTCTCAATTTTATTCAGAGGTCGTATTTGATAGATCGTGGTTTCGGTAAGTTAATCTTAATTCATTTCCCAAAAATTCGTTAATTAAGAATTAATTAATGCAAGTCTTACGTTACGTAACCTATGTTTTCCCCCGTTTGGATTTTATTGAGATTAACACATTTACTTTTGTGGTTACACTATTTTGTTTTTCCTCAAGTGATCACATTGACTCTTACTCGGACAATGAACATTTAAATTATCCACCTTAACTTACGTTTATTTCAATAGTGGTATCGAATTCGTCAGTAGTTTATAACCGCCATGGGGACTTAGGTTAACTCGAATGATTCCGACTATCTATACAGCATTAATAGTTTATAACGATAAAAGTTCATAACGATTGCCTTATCGAGGTTAGCGCGAGATTTCAGTTAGAAATTCGCTACTACGTTTTGTCTTAACTAAGAATATACCTATTGATGTTCCTAAAGACTACCCGAATCTGGTTTATTTAAATTCATGACCCTAACTTAAATTATTAATTATTATACGTTCATGGCAACCGCTCGTTAATTATGATTACTTCAACTTCATATTAATAGCTTACAAATTATGGTTATATTAAATTCATAGTAATAGCTTGAATTCTTTTAATTCATAATAACGATTTCATTTTATATTTCCCCGTTACCTTTCCCTTGGTTGACATTAGGCGCATTGTGTTCATATTATGGTTAATGAGTGCCGACTGGACTACTCGTGTGATGATTTTGAGTCGTGTGTGAAATAGTTTAGGTCGAGTTTAAGGAAGTCGAGAGACGAGGAGATAGCCAAAAGACTACTTCCTTATCCCTCCCTTCTTCTATACGGAATAGTATTGATGTTCCGACCGCTGCGTTCCGCACGCCGGAGTCTTCACGGGCACGAATCATTGGCGATGTTCCACGCACTTACACGAATTCGAAAAATATGTCGGACTTTAATAACTTGTGATGTGTCTTTGGCTGTGGGCCGGAAAAATTTCGACAATAAGAAAACAATTTATGCATTATGAGTAATTTATTAAAATAATATAAAAATTACCGATCCAAACATATACAAAATATCATAAAAACATCACTCTCCCCACGCCGACACCCAAGCAGAGCTCTATCGAGGTTGCGAGGATGCGACTCGGAGAGAGTATTCAAATAAAACTCTCACTTATATAGATTTTTAAAGAGTAAAAACGATTTTTAAGTTTCAAAAACTGATTTAATGATTAAAATTGTGTAAAAATGAATCGGTATATATACCTATTTTTTGGCCCTAACCTTGCGTGTTCTTTTTGATTTAGTAAAACAAAATTCGACCTTGGAATTTTCTAGTGTATTGTTGGGCCAGAACGCAAACGGCCTTCAAAATGTTTAAATGGATCAGAAACACACACGCAAACACAACACGCAATTTAAATAAACCCCTAAACACCAATTAAACCATATAAAATCTGAGAAATAAAAGAATTAAATATAAATTAAGAAACATAAAAATAAATTAAAATAATAACAAAATGCACCAAGATCCGCACGATACCTACACAAATATAGCAAGAAAACACGACAAATTCGACGAAATTGGAAAAATCAGTTAAAGTTCATTAAAGCAAGATTTAAATCAAAAAATTTGAATTAGCAATAATTCAATAAAAATTCTAAATAGAAAATTATAAAAATAAATCGAAAAATAATAAAAATAAATATTAGAATTTGCTAGAAAACAACAAGGTCGAATTTTGTTTTACTACATCAAATTTTACACACCAAAAATTTAGGTATATATACTGATCCATTTTCACATTAAAGTTAACCATTTTTGAAAACAAACCGTTTTCGAACAAAACTATTTTTGAAAGTTTTTTGAAAATCTTATACGTTTGGACGATCTTCGAAGTTACAGTTATTTAAATTATTTATTTAGGTGAGAAATATTTATGGTGGAACCCTCTTTCCACGTCGCGTCATTGCATCTCAGTAGAGCTCTGCTCGGCGTCGACGTGGGAAGAGCGGTATTTTTGGGTTTATGTTATGGTATATGAATTTTGATTTATGAATGGCAAGGAATGGTAACCTGTTATTTTTGTTTTATAATTAATATACATTATTATGCCTAAATTATTTTATATATATATTTTTTTTTCCTCAAATAAATCTGTCGAAATTTTTCCGGCCCACAGCCGAAACATAATGCAAGTAAATAAAATCTACACACAATTCAGATTCGTGTAAGCGCGTGGAATATCGCCAATGATCTGTGCCCGTGAAGACCCGGCGTGCGGAACGCAGAGTTGGATCGTCAATATTATCCCTATAGATGAGAGGAGGAATAAGAAAGAAGTCATTTGATTCCTTCCTCGTTCCTCGTTTCTGTAAAATCGACTTAACTCATACTACACATGGCTAAAAATCATCACACCGAGTAGTCCAGTGGGCACTCAGTAAATATAATATAAACACAAAATGCGCTTAAGGCTTATTAAAAGGGATTGGAACGGGGGTTAATTAAAATGGAAATCGTTGTTATAATTCAAACTAACATTTCAAACAAAAATTAAATTGGCGAGTCAAATAAATGAATAGAGATCAGTTAATAAATAATTTATTGATTCTCATTGATTAATGTAAAAATATTTAGTATCCATTTAATAAATAACTCATAGATTTCGATTGATTAATGTAAAAATATGTAATTCACTAAACTATTATACTGTAAATCAAGTACTCATTTAATAAATAACTCATCGGTTCTAATTGATTAGCGTAAAGATATTTAACTCATTGAAGTACTATAATCATTTAATAAATAATTCACTGATTTTAACTTAATTATTATTTAAAGTAAAACTCATTAAAGCATTGATTTGATAAGTAATCCGTCGATTGTAAGTTGATTATTAATTCATTAAAATATTCATTTGATAAGTAACTCATTTAGTATTGTTTAAAGAAAAGAAAATTAATTCATCAAGTGTTCATTTAATAATTCATTAACTTTTAATCGAGCAATATAAGGAAATTTCACCCGCTAAAATACCATATTGTAAATTGAACATTCATTAAATACTTAGCTAATTGATCAACATAAATAAAGTTAATACCGTAGTTTAAAAAAATTCCATTAATAAATAATCCATTGATTTTCACTCAACCATTTAAAGTAAAATTGTACCGTAAGGAAACAAGGAATTCTGTAAAAATATTTGACTCGTCAATTTATTAAACCAAGTAGTCATTTAATGGATAATTGTTATTCAACGTAACGGAGATCTAACTCCTTAACTCATTTCACCATAACAACAAGTGTTCGAACCAGATAGGTAGCTACAAAATATGTATACTGAAAAATAAATATCCGAATAAAAGAAATAACTTATAAAAACTATGAATTACCAAAACTGTTAATTAAGCGTATTGTATTAAACAAAATGATTTTAAAATCGAATCAGTTTCGTGATCAGCAGGTAAGGTCCTTCTTGATGAAATTTCATAACTAAAATCAACCCATGTGGATTAGAGATTGTTGTAAGTTCATGCAGAGAATTATGGGTATAACCAATTGATCCATCAACAAACGTTCGATTGCGCTTGAGTAATGAAAAATTTCATAGGTAAACGAATGCAACGAAGCCACGAAATGAGAAAGAGGGACCTTTGACTTGATGATCACGGAATTGAGACAGGGATTGAATAAAATGAATAATTATCCGAACAAACATCTATATTATTCGTTTAACGAGGTCAACCATAGATGAAATTGTCATGATTAACTAATTTAAAACCAAATGATCAAAGAATTTATTGATTAGAATAAGAAATTTGAAAATGAAGCGATTTGATTCCTCCCGTAAACCACAAAACCATCGTCGAACGAGGCACAGAACGATCACGAGGAATACTTCGAACTCAGCATTAACAGAGTGGTAATCACCCAAAAAATTGTGCGTCGATAAATTGCGAACCCTAAAATAAAGCGATTAATAACTAACTTAACTTAACCCTGAGAAAATACCTACCACTGATTTTGTTTGACCATAGTAATGAGATGACGCGTCCCCCAACGAACGCAGAATATTCTTGACCAAAACCCCGATCTGCAACCCGATAACTATGATCCTCAAACGAGAAAATTAAATGATGTTAATAAAGTATTTTCACCTACTTGAAAAGTTCATACGAGAATTCGCAATAAATATGAACAAACCGGATAAACAACTTTATCCGTTTAAAATAAACATTCTGCGCGTATTGATCTAAAATCTTTGTCCACATTCCGGGTAATTCACCGTGATTGATGACGAATTCGATCCGGTTTCATGCGTCTGATAGAATTCGTCAATCACCGGAAAATCATCACTTCGTTTCCGCTCTGAAATTTTGATAATCAAGAATCCGTCAGGATTTCGACAATAAACTTAAAACCAAATCATAATCGCTTGCGCAATAGTTCGATACATAGCCATTTTATTGTCGGTTTGCATTGAAAATACCTTAAGCTGTGGTGATAAAATTGGTACATTTAGTAAATGAACGGATACGCACGCGAATTTTAGGCTATTAACATACCCCGTATAAGAAACAGACGAGTACTCATATTACTTTTACAAACCGCAAGATTCCTTTGGCCTAACGCACGACACAAGATTTGCAGCATTATCAGTTACTTACTCAAGATACTCAGACACCTATGTAGGTAATTCAAGTTAGCGAGTTCTCTGTACAGGACGAAGAGCAATTTCATTTTTTGCAAACTATTAAAATACGAAGAAAAGATGGAGTAAAACATATATTTTAATTCAGGACACGCTAGAACCATGATCGATATGCCGCGCTCACATTGTGGAACATGGAGACAAGCCTGGAGTCGGGTATATCAGGAACGATATCTGCAGGTGCCTATCATGAACAAACGGAGAAATATCGCCGGACAGTTCATGGAGCGCTTTCGGAAAGACGCGGACGAACCCAATCCGTCGCGAGAATATTTTAACTGCAGGCTCAAGAGCTCCTGGACGGCCTGCTACAGCATACAGCGACAAATGAGGCTGACGTGGCATGGGCCACATCTCTTACCTGGCCAATGTCCAAAGATGAAAATAGCGGCTGAACGACTGGCCGAAGCTCCCGCTTCCCCAGACCGATCAGAACCCTTAAACGACGGTGCTCGTAGTCTCGGATATGCTCCGGAGAGGGGATTAAGCGATTCCTTCGCGAGGAGTAGACGTTTATTGACTGTAGACTTTTGATTATTTGTTATGTGACATTGTTCCGATTCAAGAACAAAATTTTTTTTTCTGTCTCATCTTTTTATCATTATCATAATTTTCATTTTGAAAAATTGTTTAAATAAAACTAACTCATATTTGCATGTCGCCATCCAATTCACTCATGCTATTTTTAGAAATGGTCCCGTAAAGTTGTACAAAAAGTTAACTCTGGGAAGCGACAAACAACAAGGATCTCCCGCATCAACTCATCACTTGGCCCGGGTACAACAACTCAAAGCTACATGGGTTTAACCCCAGGGTCAAGCCGTTGTATCAAAAGTTAGCGCGGCCCAAAGGGGTGGGCGAAGAAAGACAATTGGTGACAAGTCTGAAGACCCAAATCAGGGGGCTTAGAGTACGTTGTCCGCCTAGTCAGAGGGGGCAGCGGTACGCTATCCCTCTAGTTTTCGCCCCGGCTCAATTTAAGCATACCGTGAGTCGATCACCCATCCGCAATGCCACCCCTGTCGAAAACCCTACCAAAATTCCTTCAACATCAGTCGACGACCGGTCGCAAGGGAGGAGCTACTAAGCGCCGAGTCCGCTCGACTCTCCAATCAATACACCTCATAAAGAAATAGACTATTGTTAATTTTGTTTTCTGCACATCTCTCATTGTATTTCTTCAGTCCAATTTTCTTGAATAATACAAATAATATAATAATGACATGAGAAGAATCAAATAAACCACTATTATTTTGTTCTTCTCAAACTTTTACGTGATAACCAGCTGGATAGAAGACGATAAGATTAGACGCAAAGGGACCAATATAATAACGCGAGCACAGTTCTTTCTCCATCGACAGCTCGTGAACGCCGAGGATTGTCCGAGCACTTAATAGTATTAGCTAATGAATACCAATTTTGCGGGCAGTCCACCACTTGAAACACATTACCACCAACGTTGCTAGCAACGGGTGCCAAGTGGCAGTTAGCTCTTTTTGTATGCGTTACGGGCAACATGGAATAATTTAAACAAACGTCGAACCCTGTTACCCACCATACAAATTTGGGGGCTCGCCGGGATATGAATGAATTGTCTTTGCGACAAACCAAAGGAAATAGCACAATAGCTAAATTTAAATAGAAAATGTCGAGACGACATTTATCGAACCGCGGAGAGATGTAATAACATAAAACGACCACTGACTAATTTTGAAAAACGACCCAACGACTACAATAAAAACCATCAAACGACTACACAAAGTTCACGAGAATACATAAAGAGATAAACATGACTGTTTGCAAGAACCAAGCAAACAACGATATGAAAATGTTAAATAGATACTCACGCCAAGCATTCAAACATCCATTAATAACTTGGATGACACAACACCCTTGTAAGATACCACAACACGATAAGACGTCATAAGCAAACAACATATAATTAAAAAGGGAAAATGGCGGGATAAATGAAATGGGTAGTAAGGGAAATAACGACAAACGTGAAAACAAATAGAAATAATATAAATAATTACATACGGGGAATTCTAGTAACTTAAAGTAGCAATTATTAAAACAAAATCACTTACTGAGAGTGAATGAATAACTACGATTTAGTTATTATATTTAAATAATTAATGGGTAATTAAAAGAGATTAATAATTTTTAAGAAATGGAACCAACAAAAATAATAGAACTAAAAAGGGATCTAAAGCATGAAATGACAATACTTGAGGAATCATTAATAACAAAAGTTTAATTAAACGAGCTAAAGAGGATTATCAACATTTTCCAACCTGTATTCGCGACGAACATTGCATATTGATTAAAATTGATTGACATTGATAAAGACGTGACAACGGAAAGATATACGAATTTCTATCTATGAAGAATTGGAAATAACCATTCCGGAAAAAGCTGGACAAATTATGCAAAAAGTCAAAAATTCGAAGACGAAATTACAACAACAATGAGAGAGCAAACAAGGCTTATTTAGAAATTTATGCGTGAAAACAGAGAAGCAACGAAGTAATGGTGATACCTGCGGACACTGAGTTTTGTATGGATGCGACCACGAGTCGCCACTGCATGTTATGTAACGAAAGATTAAAGGAAAGACTAACTGTTTACTTTCCCATGAATTGTAATGATATGAAATAAATGTTACGTATCATTTTTCGAATTATTATCAGATGGGGAAATAAACGAATTGGTGTAAAATAACGTAAAAAATAAATATGCAGTGTCGTAGATAAATAATAAACCGACACGAATAACTAAGGTAATAGACCTAACATGAAGCCGAATAGGGAAATAATTAAAACACAATGGCACAGAGACACAAAATATTGGATCGAAATTTCGACAACCAACTTCCTAAGTATAATTCTTCTTTTTGTTTTATTGATATTATATTTATCGATATTATATTGAATGGAGAGGAAATGGTCAACCCGGCTAATCTAATGATAGTACGCTCACAAGCCAAGGGAAACCCTGATCAACTACTGAAAGGAACTGGTAGCCTAATCGCGTAATGTCAGCAAGAGGCGAGAGATTTGATCACCTCTTTGGGAGCCTTGCTGATGGATTACCACAAATTTTTGAAGGGGGGCGTGAAGAATTAGAACGGAGGTGGAGAAAAAGATGTAACGGAACAGAAAATTAATAGTTTTGATTAAGGTAAACTAGAGATGACTTCCTTTCCTAGCTGGTGGTAGGCACCAAGGACAGCTCGACTGTCGTGTTCAGTTGTTATCAGCCAGGGACTGATGGCGCGAGCCGTCGATACAAAAACCCGATCAACACGGTTATGCGAACGATTTTTTTTTATTGCTGGGAGGAACTCGATACAACAACCGGATCCCACCCGCGTATCGGGGCAAACGGTAGGTGAGATGTGAACTAACCGTAAACTGGTATCATTACTCAAGAATTGTCCTACTACAGGTCGGATAAGGGGCGGCGAATTGAGCCGGGTACCGACGTCAGATAAGGGCGGCGAATTGAGCGGGAAATCTGATTGCAGAGAGCCGGGCAGGGATTAGAAAAATTTCCGCGCTATATTTAATCGCTTCCTTTTCTTTTCACTTTCGGAAATCAAGTTTAAACCGCTTTTGGAACTTGATGAACGTTAGGCATTTCCATACTTTTATATCTTCGAGGTACCAACGGATCCCACACCGAGTCCGAGGGATTTTTTTTTATTGCCACAGCGAGAGTTTTGGGTACAAACAACCCGATCCCACACCGAGTGCCAAATATCCAATGGCGGTGAGTAAGCGTACCGGAGGAATGCGCGGCCAAAAGACGCCATGGCTTGAGAGTCAGTTGTGAGGCCTCAAAATACCAAAAGTCACTGATGCGCTCAAGTCCGGTGAAACAATGAGAGATAATATGAATAAGATGAATATGATATATGAGTAAGATGAAATTGAAGAATATGAATATTGTTAAACAGTACAGACAAGATGTATTAGATTATTATAGAGGCCATAGAAGTGCCGGATAATTTGATTAGATATTACGGCATAGAGTGCCGGATATATGAATTAGAATTAGAGGCATAGAGGTGCCAGATAAGATATGATTGAGTAGAGAGGAATATAAAATGAATAGATATTAAGGTCACAATAGAGACCAGTAACGAGTTAGAGCCGAAGGCCGAGAGCCAAACGGAAATTAAGAGGGCATAGAGCGCCGCGATTGAGGATCTAGCAATGATTTTGGGAGACACAGGAAAAATAATATGGATTGATGAGAGTGGAATATGTGATTTTATATTATTGATATTATGATATAGATAATTTGATCCGAATATATAGATAATTGATTAAGACTAATATAGCATAATTGGTACGAGATTAATAGAATTAATTGTTACGAGTATAAGATAATTAACATAGACCTTAAAATGAGGGGGTGAGTCCAGATGAAGAGGACCACCACGATAAATGCGAACAAGGGAATAATAACGTATATAGTATGGTAAATGAGGAGAAAGGTATAAGAGTATAGAATCATTGGAAGTGTTATTTAATTTTAGATCAATAGCCAAACAAAGCACCCAAGTCAATTTCAAAGCAAAGCAAAGGAGAAATATTTCAGAAGCAAACGACAAGAAGGCAGTGGATAACAAAGAAACTGAAATACGAGCAGAAAAGAATTTGGATAATCGCCAGAGTAATGACAGCAGACAAGAAACAGAACTCAAAAGCAACCAAAGAAGAAAAGCAAACGAGAAAACCAGTTCAAGCAACGAATAACCGTAAACATTGTTATAAACATCAGCCAACACACGAGAAGCAAAGCCAAGAGAATAGAGAAAAAAGTTTATTAAAACAGAAGAAAAGAAAAAAGTTCGTTAAGCAGATGTAACACCAGAGCATCAACTACAGCAGCAAAGGAACCGGCAACAGATAGCGGATTGACCGATTTTTGAATTTAATAGCAGCGAAGAGAAGAACTACGTAATATCGAGAACCACTGTGGCAACCCAATAGAATCAGCGAACGAAGAAATCTAGACAACAATTAAAATACAATTCTACTCACTCTCCAATTCCGGATGCAATATATTGTCAAATTAACACAACGGGTAGTAGGAGAATTCAGAGAAAGTTTAGAGGAAACCGTTCGAACGGTAGTCTAACACTTGGGATACATTCATAAAGAATTTGCAATGTATAAAAATATCTGTCACTGGACGACCCAAGGTAAAAGAGCGACTACCTGTATTTGAAGGGAGCGCACAAGATTTGTATTCGTAGAGGAGAAGCGAGAGATATAACGAAACTGACAAACGTGGACAGAGATTAAAGAAGTTTCTTAATAAAGATATCCGGGAATAGAGAAAAAGGGAAATAGAAGATATTAGACTTCCTACATCGAAAACAAAGACGAGATGAATCGAATGCGGTATACGCATGTGAATTAAAGAAATTGTGTAAAGAAGCCTTCGGAGAAGTAGATTTGCCCGAAGATAAAATGGTAGACGTCTTCATAAGAGGAACAAAGGGAAGAATACGAGCCAACCTTGGATGCCTTGGCACAGAGACATTAGATCAAGCAGTAGCAAATCGCAATAGATGTGAAGCCCATCTGGGACTGATATCAAGTGGCATCTTGCCACAGAACAACAACGTAACAGTCCATGTCACAATCAAACAATACAATATCAATCAGCTATGAATCATTCAAATACCAGAGCAAGCAGATGTTCAAGCCACAGCAACAAGAAATCCAGAAGATAGAGGTAATAACCAAGTAAGCTATAATAATAATTTCAGGAACAAGCCAAACGCAAACGAACAATGCTCCACATGTCAAAAAATGGGACATCGATCAGAAAATTGTTTCCGAAATTAAATTTGGTCAAAAATGTGGGTAGACGAGAGACATACTGAGAGATATTCAACAATTAATAGAAAAGCCGTGGTTATATTGTGGTCAACAAGGGCACATCGCAAGGCGATGCAACACAAGAGGAGAGTCAAATCAACCAAGACCAAATAATAATCCTACAAGAAATCCACAAATTAACGTGATACAAGAATCATGTATGTTAAGGGAAACATACAACGAATGCCATGGAATTAAAGAGATGATGCAACAGATGCCCGCTCAATATACGCAAACACGAATTTGTAATGAGAAAAATAGTGAGATTCAAGAGCTTTTTCGACACAGAGCAATACTCAAGAGCAAAAACAACAAGCTGAATGGCAAAGAACTTCAAAAGAAACCCAGAATGCCAGCAGATGGAAAATCGAAAACAAACCCCGAAAAGAATTAATATGATGAGGATGGAAATTCCAGATGAAATTCACACTGCGGAGCAGTGTGTTGAGAACGAAGGGGGAGGAAATATGATAACTGATAATGAGAAAACAGTTGAATTGAATACGATGGAGAAAATAGAGGCCATCAAAGATATTTACAGAGGAAGGAAAAAAGAGACGGCGACAATAAGAGAAATGAAACTGAGAAAATCAGACGACAGAAACTCGAGAGAATAAATCAAGCAGAGAGGATGATAACGGAAATCAAAACGAGAAAACATTAGTATACAGATGGATCTGAACTCGAAGATGAAAATCATGACGCACACAATAGAGAGTAACCGAACAATAAAGAAGAAGAAGCTTTAGAACAAAGGAGGATCAATTGAAAGAAAAAGAAGCAATCCTGAAACAAGAGAAAGCCGAACTAAGAAAGAAGGCGCTAATATTAAAAATAGACGGAGCGTGAAAACATTTAGAACAACAAAAGCACTGTAAAATAGAAGTGATGCAAGAAAGTTACTATTCGCAGAATGAAAAGAGCGAATTGAGAGAGGACAGGAAGCATCAACGTCACAAGAAAGGAAAGATATCAGACATCAATAATAACAAAATCGATCCAGAGGTACTGCTACAAAAATCAGAAACAAGAATCAGAAAGAAAAGCACGTGAGTGAGCTCAAAATAGAGACAGAATAAAAGAGATATGGTTCCACAAGAAGGGCCACAATAATGAAAGAAAGAAGGCCACCTTACATATTAATATGTTAGATACAAATACCAGACGATCAAACAGATGAAGATGAAAGTGAAATAAGCAGTCTGGGTGGAGAAATATTTCAGTCATGCGAGGAAAACAAACCGAATAAAGACGAATCAAAATCTGATAGAGGAAATAGAGACGGAAGTGCCAAGAGAAACGAAACCGAATACTGAAGAATTAATGAAATTGTGAAGAAGAGATCGAAACAAATGTTCTTAAACCTCAGAGATACAACACATAACAAAGCAGAATAATGAACTAATCGCAAAAGATTCAAACAAGATAAGGTACATTCACACGGCATCATGGAAAGACATATAAAAAAAGTACCACAGAGAATCTGAAAAGACTATGATAGAGAAGAGTATCAGGTAATATTGATTTTTCCAGAGAATACCTAGACAGATAATAGCCAAGAGGCGAAAGAACAAACGAGTTGTTATGATTCGGGTAGTGAAAAAGCTAGGACCCAGTATAAAAATACCTTTATATTAATCAAGGAAGGAAAATAAAAAGGAGCTACACCTCGCGGAATGCTCTTAATATGGCCAAGAATAAATTGTGGTAACATTAAACAAAATGAAACGAGGAAACGCAGCGGAATATGGCCAGAAAATTCAATATTGTATAAAAATAAACCTGATTGAAAAAGAGAGACAAGATAATGAGGAAAATAGATCAAAATGACAGAAAAGCATATGACAGGCTAAAAATATATTAATCGATCTATAATAACGAGACATTTAATAAAATATGCGTAGAAGCTGTTAGGGATACAGACATAATGAGATTCGATAAATGAGAGAACAGATGAGGTTTGATAGCCAAATATGGAGAGCACAAAGAGATATGAGGGGAGATAACCAATAAAGATAAAAATAAAGCTCCAATGATGAAATAAAAGAAATTCGGTAGATCCGATTGGGTCAAATGCACGAATTATAACGCGAATAACAGAGAAATTATACAACCAATAACGAAAGTAGTGATGACGGTATGGGTAAGAAGACGTGCAAAATAATGTACCACAACGACAAATAAGTCGGCGAGAGCCGAACTGATATATGAATCTAGGTATATGGGAAACGGACAAATCATTAATATCATAGCATGGATTGAGACAGAGAGAAAAAATAACAAAAAAGGAACAACAATCAAGAGTTTCCAAGAGGAATGAAAAGAAAGATGGACAAATCTAACATCTCCAGTTATGGAGACAAGATGCGAATTAAGCACAAATCTACAACCGATAGACATTCGAGATGTCGATCAACACATGGCAAAAGGTGTAATGATGAAAAGAAGACAAAGAGTGGAAATGGAAACGGAGAGAACCGAACCAAAATGGATGAAAATACGTACAGGAGAAGCGCCGAAGACGCAGCTACGAAATAACTTAGAGTAATGAAGATAACCATATGAAAAATTTACCCAGAGGAAATGATAAACGAAATGGAATGGCAACCAGAAAGCAGACGAGGAAATCAACGATAGAGCTCGATTCCGCATACACATGGAAAATAGGTGATGGGTGAAAAAGTAAAATCGGCTGAGGAAGAGAAAATCATCGTATTACAAGCCATCAATTCTATACAGAGATCGGAGGATACCGGATTGAACTGAGAAGTGTACCAAACGGAGACGGGAGTTGGAAAAGGAAAATACTTATCAGTGTATTTTCTATTAGCAAGAGGCAGATATGACGGCAAGTAGAATGGCCGATTTTAATCGAAAGTACATTTTCAATCGCTAAACCGGAAAATGGGAAGGGCGACACAGCGAAAAACTGGGAGTAGCCAGATCTATGAATAAGTCAAAGCCAAAATCTAGCTGAAAATGTTGCAGGAGGAGTACCAAATTCCTCTGAAAATATGTAACACTCAATTCGTAAGGATGATCACGATATCAATCACGATCGAAGTAGAAACAGAAGAGAAATGAAAATACAATTCAACAGAACAAAGCGAGACGCGAATTGCCGTACTCGAGAAACGATTCAGAATAAATATTTGCCCACAGATATTAGACGACTGTGGAGGAAGGATTACCAGATTACAGAAAACGCAAAAATGCAAGAGAGGTTAGCAGCGTATTGAGAACCGGCAGGCCAAAAAATCAAAGACGACGTACAGATTTAGCAAAATGGATAATCGACTCTTGTAAAAAATACGAGAATCTGCGAAATATTGTAAAGGAATAGAGATATCGCCGGAGAATGTATGCGTGTACTCCGAGCAATTCAGAGAAATTATCCGAAATGAAACACACCGAACTGGGCAGCCGAAACAATAGAAAAGTACGTTTTAAAAATATGACCCAGATTTCGAACAATCGAAAGCGAATTTTATATCCTCGGCCAGTAAAGGTGAGGTGGAAAAAGAGAATACGTACGAACCACCATTTCATTTACATACGAGACGATCATTAGACGAGATCTCGAATTGGAGTTAGCAAATGCAATTGGGATGATAAATATATTAACAGTAGCAAAATTGCGGGCAGAGAACTCATAAAAGAGAAATCAAAACGAAAAAACGCCAATAGGGCGAAAGGAAAGTCTAAATACGACCAGAAGTTCCACCTGCAGCGATGAAGTAATCGTCATCACAACAGGAGATAAGAGATACTAATGATCTAAATGATATTGTGGCGAGGAAAAAACCGGAGAAACGGAATCAAGAGATTTTGTTCATGACAGAAAAGAAGACGATATAATGACAGATGAACCAGACGAGCTCCAGTAATGTGGTCAAAGACAACCCAAGTCAAATTATGAGCCAGATACCGAAGAGAAAATAAAAAGAAAGAGAGAAGACGCCGAAGCTCGACAGGAGACGAATGGGACAACTGGATAAATGAACGAGGAGCTACAACATCCAAGAAACAACAGACGAACAACCCAAACGAAAAGAAACAGGTACGGTAATGGAAAAGAAACCAGAGGACGACCAAAAATTGTAACCAGCTCCAGAAAGGAAACTAAGAACAAATGCAGATGGACCAATTGACACGAAATTAACAAACTTAGCCAAAGTAGAAGCAGCTACGGGAAAACAAAAGGCCGAACAAGGAGCAAAGTGATCAATAGACTTGATAACTGAATATGTTGGGATTAAGCAATCGAGATAAAGAGAAATCTAAACTCGATAATATAGGAACAGGAAGCGAAACAGCTTTGGGCAGCAATAAAGCCAATAATAAATAAAATCATGGACAACAAAGTGCGAACCACAACAAAAGATCCAGAAGAATTGCTGTTGATAATAACCACTTAACGAAACGATCTGAATGACCAATAGATTTGGTAGAATGGCCTATTGATGTCAATACGATAGTATATACAGAAAGCGAACTCCAAGATACAACCAAATGGATATGAAAATTCGCAATACAGACATTATCAGGAAGGTAATCGAACCATTCATCCTGACTCAAGGTGGATGGCAAGTTTTATAATCGGTAAGTAAGACGATCAACCCCGAGATGAATGCAGACAAAGTTGAAAGAGTTAATTAACAGAATTCGAGACAACAATTAATGCAAGTGATCAAAAACAGCTAGAAAAGGGATGAATACGATATTACTACAATACTCATTGGAGATGTGGCGTAAAAGGAGTAGAACCCATTTTTGTAGTATAGATGTGATACATAAAGATTGGTGATAAATTTTTTATCACTAAAAGAAACAGAAGAGTGCAAAGCAGCAAACCTGGTATTACAGCAACGGCAACAGCAGTATCGTTAATGTATACCAAGAAGTAGACTTCATAAAAACAGAACAAAGAATGCTCTGTAAACAAAGGAAAATCGTAGCATTCATTGCGGACATCACTCGCATTCACAATTATAGAAGCGGAACGGAGACAACATGGTTTCTGTAAGCGGAGCTTAATGTGAAGAAGGATTCACCGAGCAGGAAACCATCTCAATAGCTGGACGAGTGATGTAGCAGCCGAGGAAGAAGATATAAAACAACGCCGGTAATGCTGCGGGAAGAATAACGGCTGGAGAACGGGAACGTGTCAAGGAGGAGAGTATACCTTATGAATCAACTGTCAAAGGAGTAGTAGTGATCGAAGCTACCAAGTAAAAATTAGAGAAAATATTAAGGATATTTGATTCCGGACAACACAAGCGATGAAAAGTATCCCCAATGTCTAGCAACAGATAGATATGCATACGGGGAATGTAAGATCGTATATCACTGCTGAATAACCAGACTTGGTAACTCACCTTTATTGAAAAGCGCAATATTTCGAACCGAATTGCAAGGACGAGTGCACAGTGAAACAGAAACTAACACGGCAAAAAAGCGCATTAAGAATACGGGAGAACCGGAGATCCGAAAACCCAACGATCCCACACTATCGGATCAGGAGGTACCAACAGTAGTAATATCAACTGATACACCTCGGAATGACGATCATAAAGGGCGAATGGTGAGGTAAAATGTGACGAAATGTAGGCCGTACCCAATTATAAAGGAATATTCTTATCGGAACAGCAATACGAAGCGCAAAAGCGCAATAGACCCAAAGATGTGAAACTATATCCTGTAATATAAATAACAAGATGATTTCTTATATCATAAAGGATTGGCATCAACGAAATTACTAGATTTAGTGAAAATGATTGTAATCCTGATAGAGAAATATTAAAACAAATTAGCAATGGCAATCCGAATCCAGAATAATGCAATTCACTGTTACCACTCAAGAGGGATATTTGGAGAATCGTTTGGAGAAGTTATGTATACATCAATGTGAAAAGACAATCGCAAAATACCAGAGAATTTCAAAATTCCAGAGATAAATGCATAATGAATAGATAATGCATAAAGGAAAATCAGATTTGCTAACCAGTAACAAGGATGATAAAATCCAGACATATTCGTACCTAATATGTTTAGTTGCAGTTAACGTATATGGAACCATTATTTCGAAATAAGAGGGGAAGCTGGTTACATTTCCAACTCGAGTATTGTGGCACACCAAAATACTTGACTTAACAGAATTGGCTAGCGAAGCAGAATTCAACCAGTAGAATATATGCACAGAGTGAATATAACGAAACAAAAGATCTGGAACGAGCCAGAGAACATTTATTTTTCCACCACAAAGGCAAGCATATTATTAATATTGTAACGATAACGGGAGGTAACAACTATGGAGAGAAACAACTACGCTGCTACTATCACCAGACTCATTTTTCAACTGCAACAGCAAATATGGATGAAAGCCATGTGGGGACGATTCTTAAATCTTGGACAAAGAGGCAGGAATTTTAGAAATAATTCTTATCATTTTCAAATCGTTTAGAGTATCTTAACACAAATGTTAGTATGTTTCGATATTTACAAAAGAGAGAGAAAATCAACTGGAAAATGGCAATGATTCTTACGTTTTTAGCTAAAACAATGGTGTTACATGGACATCAACAGTATTCACAAGATAAAGAGCCTAGTGATCCTAACGAAAATAATGGTCCCGATGAAGAAGTCGGCAAACAGAAAATTTAATAGCAATAAATGAGATTAGAAGCCGAGAAAACCCAGAA